>JBAMJV010012488.1:2500-70250 GCA_037951105.1 Echinarachnius parma | reverse complement strand
ATATTGAGTGTTGGTATAGAGGGGCACTTCACAAAATATATTTTTGGTGAGATAATGAAAAACTGACTGTCAGATTTGAAAGAACAGACAATTTTAATGACAGAAAAAACTTTATTTGACAAAATCGGTTCAAAAACGTCTGATATATCCATAAACATATATTTATTCACAATTCTTCACCAGGGGATATTTTGACTTTTTAGAAAATCTTTTAAAAATGCTTAAAGACTACTTTGAACAAAATCTGAATAGGTTTTTAAAAAGTTGTTGATATTGAATCATTATTTTAAGAAAACATTAAATGCACAATTTTGTATTAAAAAATGGCTAAAACCAATTATTTTTTAGAGAGTGCCCTCTTGAGTTGTAACGGCTCTTTTTGAATGATAACAGGGGTTCTACTTAGTCCGTTTGTAATTGTGTATACTTTTCGAGCATGGTGAAGTTATAACTATTATTGTGTACCGTAATGGTGCAGGTTTTGGTTAAGTTAAGTTTGACCATTACTCAATTATCTCTTTAATATTTCACATTTTAAAAATAAAGTTCTTTGTTACTTCATCATGCAATATCTTGGGCGGGGGGGGGGGGTCACTTGATTTCATCTTCATGTTTCTCTTAATGGGGCGGGCGGGCCTCATTTGATTTCTTCTTATATTTTTCTTGATGGGGGGGGGGGGGGCTTACTTGATTTCTTCTCGATATTTCTCCTTCATGGCGGGATGGAGGCTCACTTGATTTCTTCTTTATATTTCTCTTGATGGGGGGGGGGGGGAGGGGTGGAGGCTCACTTGATTTCTTCTTTATATTTGTCTTGATGGGGGAGGGGGGCGGGCTTACTTGATTTCTTCTCCATATTTCTCTTGATGGGGGGATGGAGGCTCACTTAATTTCTTCTTCATATTTCTCTTGATAGGGGTGGGGGAGGTGGGGTTCACTTGATTTGTTTTTCTTTTTATTTATCTTGATGGGGGTGGCGGGGGGGGGTGGGTGGGGGAGGTGGGGGCTCACTTGATTTCTTCTTCATATTTATCTTGATGGGGGGGGGGGGGGGAGGTGGGGGCTCACTTGATTTCTTCTTTATGTTTCTCTTGATGGGGGGAGGTGGGGGCTCACTTGATTTCTTCTTCATATTTCTCTTGATGGGGTGGAGGTAGGGCTCTCTTGATTTCTTCTTTATGTTTCTATTGATGGGGGAGGTTGGGGCTCACTTGATTTCTTCTTCATAGTTCTTTTGATGGGGGGTGGATGTGATCTTGATCGGGGGGGGGGTCGGTGGAGGTGGAAGCTCACTTGATTTCTTCATATTTCTCTTAATGGCGGGTGGAGGTGGGGGGATCACTTGATTTATTCTTCATATCTGTCCTTGATGGGGGTGGTGTAGGGGCTCACTTGATTTCTTCTTCATATTACTCTTGATGGGGGGGGGGGGGGGGGGGGTGGAGGTGGGAGCTCACTTGATTCTTCATATTTCTCTTGATGGGCGGGTGAGGTGGGGGATCACTTGATTTATTCTTCATATCACTCTTGATGGGGGGGGGGGGGGGGGTGGAGGTGGGGGCTCACCTGATTTCTTCTTCATAATTCTCTTTATTATTGGAGCAAGTGCCGGGGCAAGTGCTCCTTAATTCCCCTCCTGATGCCTCGTTATTGACATGAAATACAATTTATTTTGCATCCAAAGTACCTGTATTTTCTGACGTCACGGCTTATGTTACAATAAACAGTGGCGTAGCGTGGTAAAAAAAACTAGGGGTGGGGCTTACTTGATGTCATTATCATGTTTCCCCCTCCCCCCTAATTCCCCTCCTTAATGCCTAGTTATTGACATAAAATAAAATATGTTTTGCATAATTTTTTATAATGTATACAGTATAATACAGACTGTCCCAGAACAAAACGAAACCGGGTTTCATCCGGCAGAAATTTTCTGTCATAATGAATAATTTCTTTGATGATATATATATGTCTGAAAAGCTCTGTGTCTTTTCTTTAATTTGATGTACAACTTATGGCATATAATTCACGCAAGACTGAATTAGAACAATGGAAAGAGGGTGTTACCAAAATTCGATTTGCGCGCAGAAATTGCAAGTTTGGGTGAGGTTTTGGGGTGAGTTTTAACGGTAGTAAACGTACTTATTTTGAGAAAAGACAAACACCTCATAAAAATACCATAATTTTATCTTTTATATGGACACCTCATGATTAAAAAATAAATGATTTATGCCAGAGAACGAGTACAATGAAATCATGCTTGATTCCAGCCCAAATGGGTAATTGTCCTGATCTAGCCTGTTTCTCATGGTTTCCCTGATCCCCATGTTTGTGTAAATTCACTCATGCAATCAAAGTCCATTGTCAGGAAAGGTGAGTGACTTCTACTCAACTTTCACTCATTTGGGCAGAAATCAGGCATGGTTTCATTGTACTCGTTCTCTGGCATAAATCATTAATTTTTTTAGCATGAGGTGTCATGTAAAAGATACAAATATGGACTTTCATGTTTGTGTTTGTCCTTTTTAAAATAAGTACGTTTACAACCCTTAAAACTCACCCAAACTTAAAATTTATGCGTGCAAATGGAATATTGGTAACACCACTTTCCATTGTTCTATATTCAGTCATGCTTGAATATGTGCCATAAGTTGTACATCAAATGAAAGAAGAGACACAGAGCTTTTCAGACATATATATATCATCAAGGAAATTATTCATTATGACAGAAAATTTCTGCCATGAAACCCGGTTTCGTTTTATCTGAGACACGGTGTACAGTACTGTATTTTTCTGACGTCACGGTTTGTTTTACCTTAACGGTTGTATGGCGTGGGCGGACAGATGGTGGAGGAGGGGGGGGGGGGGGGGGGGGGGGGGGGGGGGGGGGGGGTGATGCTCACTCACTTTCAACCCATGATTATCTTCTTTATTGGGGGCGAGAGTGCCCCCCTAAACCACCATCCCAGATGCATAATCAACGACATAAAATATAACATATCTTACATGCATTATTACACACCGTTCTGCATTATTTGACGTCAACAATCGTGGTCGTGGTCGGACAAGTAAAGGATGGGGGGGGGGGGGGGGGGGGGGGGGGGGTGGGTAATCATTCGAATTCAAGTACCCCCTTTTCCCCACTCCCTGATGAATAATTAAAGACATGAAATGAAACATATCTTGCATAATATATATAGCCTACATTACGTGCACGTTCTGCACTTTTTGGCGTCAATAATTATGTTTTCCCAAGAGTGGTGTATTGTGTATTCTAAGCTTCTCAGTTTAATGGAAAAGTGTTAAATTGGACGGGAAACCTATACTAGACGTCACAGCAAAAAGGTTATTCTTAGTTTTGTGTATAACCTTTAATGTGAAAAATGTTGTATGTGATGCTAATATTTTAGTAAATATTACAGGTATGATGACTTGTACTTCATATATGACTCATATATGCTGAAGACTTTCAGGCATATTATACAAGAGATTGTATTAGAATTGTGTTACCCTAGGTCAGAGATCAAATGCGTCGGTCACGTCGGTCACGTGTGTGACCTTAGCGCGGGAACACTTTTTTCATTTTTGTCATCTCAATTTCAATTTAGGAAATACTGTGAATTACGAAAAGCGATAATACTCATATGTATTATCAGACAACTGATAAAGATATGAAGGTAGTGAAGAACCCACATTATCTGAAACAGTTTTTATATGAAATAATCGTGTGGGGATGTCTGGTCACTCGTGTGACATTTTGGGTCAGTCACGCACATGTAAAATATGAAATGGGAACATTTGACTTTACAAATATAAGTTTAGAAAATAACATTAGTTCCAATTTTCACGAAGTTGGTATCAACATGTACTGGAGTATAAGAGTATAAGTTTGCGTAATATCATTTTCTGAGTTTAGATTTATTCAATATTGTGTTAATTTATGGAAATAAGTATGATCATATCTCAATTAACTGTACAAAATATGTTATGAAACTTTGGACATTAGTCTTTAAAAAAAATGGAACAGAGTAATTCAAATTAAAACTTCATTTTGTCCAAAAAAGTTTCACTTTTCAAAGAATGTCCTAATAATGCACTGATCAGTAACGTTAGAGAAAATAACAGCGTTTTGTTTTCCTTTCATGTTTTTGTAACGGTTTTCATCTTACTGACAAAATAAATAAAATAGTTTTAGCTTGTCAATAATTCCACCAATTTCACTGTAAAAGCACACCAACGACTCTCTATGAAGTTTTTGTATATTATTATTATTATTATATCTTTTTGCGTATTTCTCTTTCTTGACCATGTTTTGTATATTCTGTGTAACTTTGACATATTGCTCATTACGATACTGCACATGACTCTACATTATCACATTTTATCAACCATAAGCAGCACCTTTTCTAATAGCAGCATTTCCCTGGTCTTCTCCAAGGCCTTCGACACGATTAACCACTATATTCTACTTTATAAACTTTCACATTATGGTGTATACGTTGGATGGCCTTGGAGTGGTTCTTTATGTATTTTTAAATGATAACTCTTCAAATTTCCGTAATATAAATTGTGGTGCTCCACAAGGTAGTTTATTGAGACCCACTTTTATTTATTTTATACATTAATGACTTTTGTCGATCATCTGATATATATCTGTCTTTCGTACTTTTTGCTGATGACACAAATTATTTTTTTTCTCACAATTGATCCTTATAGATTAGTTGAAATAGTTAATATTGAAATGATTAATTTTTTTATTGTGGATACGAGCGAACAAATTATCTTTGAATATCCAGAAAACTAAATATATGTTGTTTATTAAAATCTATAGATTCGTTGCCCCTGCCTAATATATATAGTTTTGGAAAAACACCCCATTGGAGTGTGTTTCATTTATTACATTTTTGGGTGTAACGGTTGATAATAACCTTTCTTGGAAATATCATATTGACAATATTTGTAAAATTACTTCTCGAAATATTGGTATTATTTATAAAGTAAAGACATGTCTTCCTTTGAATTCATTAAGTATGCTGTATAGTTCTTTGATACTCCCATATCTGAATTATGGTCTCTTAGTTTGGGGCAACACGCATCAAACGTTATTAGATAAAGTTTTGCTATTACAAAAGAAGGTTATTCGTATTATTTTGTAATTCCCATTTCGTTGCATACAGACGGTTTGTTTTTTGAAAATAATATTTTAAAGGTTAAAGATTTTATTTATTTCAATCTTGGTCAATTATGTATACTTATAATAATAATAATATGTTGCCATCTGTTTTTCAAGAAGTGTTTGTTAAAAATTAGCTCAGTCCATAATTACCAACAAGACATTCTGCAGAATTTCATTTACCTCTCTTGTAATGAAGTAAAAAAATGCTCCATCGATTAATATTGTGAAGACAAAAATTGAAATTGTTTTTATTACAATCTTATGAACAACATTAATTATATGCCCATTTATTCTTTCCCCGTCCCTCAAGTCTTCTTATATTCTCCTTTTTCCCCTTTTTTGGTTAAACAAGGTCTTTTTCTACTCGCTGACTCAAAAAGTAATTTGATATGTTTTTTTTTATGTGGCCCTCTCATGCATATCTCCTTTCGTAAGCGCAATTCTTCTTCCCCAGCTTCTTCTAACCCCACATGCTGCTCATCCTTTTGTACTATTTTTGTACCTCCGATATCTCATTTATTTTCTCTCCTTTTTTGCAGTGTCTATTGTGTGTATCGTTACCGTCTTCTTCTATCTTTGTCATGTAATGTTCACTCTTGTCATATTTTCGTCTCTGTTGGCATCCCTTTTTTCCTATATTTTAGTTCGTTTGTAGTAATTAATTCACTTTTGTATTAATTTAAGTATTCATTATTATCTGAGGGGTCCACATTTGTACAAGCACTGCTTTTAGTGGACCCCTCTTGTTTCAATATGTATACCTTAATATCTCTCTCGTTTGTAATTTTGTATACATTTCGAGCATGGTGGGAGTTATAACTATTAGTTTATAATGTTACTGTCCAGTTTGGTTACTAAGGTTCAAGCCTTAACAAAAACTGTACTACCCCTTTAACCCTAACAAATCCCTAACAAAAACCTGATATACTCTCCTTTTTACGAATAAGTTCTTATTTCCGTATGTTTTGTACACAAATCACTAAATTGTGCGATTTTCGGGTGGACATGCATAGATAAAATGGTCACGTGTCTTTGTAATGGTATGTCCGATTTTCGAAAACTTTGTTTTTAAAAATGAGCAAGACCCAAACGAAAAAATTCATCAAGCAGCAGGGCGTCATCTCTATGCGTTCCGGAACAATCAGAAAAATCGCCGGAGGGGGGGGGGGGGGGGGGGGGCATAATAGCCCCCTCTGCCTTATTAGGGTTAACTTAAACACAAAAATGATGCTTTATTTTGCCATTTCAATGTTCACTCGAGAGTAATGATATTTTAAGTCTAACATTGCGTAACGTCGATCGTGCATGTTGTGACACTGAATAGTGATGGTTATACATGCCACGAAAAAATGTGATAACATATTATATGTGTTTCAATGCCAGGAAGAGAATTGAAGAATGATTTATACCAACATAAATGATTTAGTATCAAAACGTATATAGTGAGATAAAGACGGAACTAATAATAAATGTGACACTATTATCACAAAATTCACCATGATATTCATATGGCAACGGGGTGTGTATTGTTCATGTTTGTCCGATGGATTGGCAATATTCGTGTCTGTATTGCCACTGCACGCACTGTTTCAGAAACATAATTATTGACGTCAAAAAGTGCAGAATGTGCATGTGATGTGTAGGCATATATTATTATAAGGTGTGTTTTTGTTTTAAGTCTTTAATTATTCATCATTTAGGGGGACAAGGGGGGGGGGGGGAGCATTTGGCCCTAATGCTGAAAGATAATCATGAGGTTTATATGAGTGAGCCCCCCCCCCCCCCCCCCCCCTCCTTACTTGTCCGACCACGGTAGCCTACGCCCACGGTTTTGGAAACATAACATATTGACGTCAAAAAGTGCAGATGTGTATGGAATGTGTGTTATGTAAGGTATGCCTATGTTTCATTTTTCAACAGGGAGGGGACAAGGCCTGGGGGATGGGGCACTTGCTCCCAATAATGAAGATACAATTATGTTATGTCTTTGATTATACATCATGGAGGGGGGATAACAAGTGAGACCCCCCCCCCCCCCCCCCCCCCCCCCCCACCCCCGTCAAGAGAAATATGAAGGTGTATGCGTTTGTTGTGTGTGTGTGTGTTCGAACTAAAAACCACCATGCATTTGAGCAAAGGCTGCTCAAGTTGTATGGTGTATGAGTTCGCTGTGTGTTGTTGTGTGTGTGTTCGAACTAAAACACCATGCAATTTGAGCAAGGCTGGCTCAAGTTGTATGGTGTATGAGTTCGCTGTGTGTTGTGTGTGTGTGTTAGAACTAAACTACCATGCAATTTGAGCAAGGCTGGCTCAAGTTGTATGGTGTATGAGTTCGTTGTGTGTGGTAGGTGTGTGTGTGTTATTACTAAAACACATGCAATTTGAGCAAGGCTGCTATGCAGTGCGATCGAGTGCGGAATATAATAATAATAATAATATCCTCGATTTATACAGCGCCTATCACGACTGATATATCATCTCTAAGCGCTTATCAATTATATTATTACCCCTGTCAGCGTCTACTTGTTCGCAGCCAGATTTGGGTTTGACGTCAACAAATACAGAACGACCAAAATATCTCCAGAATGATGAAATCAAAACCGACGGATCTATCTCGAGGCGGCCGGCCTCCAGCTATAGCGCGCACCCACCGGCACCGCGATCCCGGGGCGGCGCGCCGACGCGTTGGTCGCTGCGCGCCCCTGGCCTAGCTAGCCTAGCCTGCGGCCATAATAATGTAGGCTAGCTCTAGCTACCTAGGCCTAGCTTAATACCTGTACCTGGCTACTGCACGGTATAGGACTGTACGACACATCAATTTGGGGAGGACAATTTGAGGTGGCGACGTCAGTGGCGCCCTACAACATTTTCACACATGAATTTGATGTGCTCTCATGGGAACCCGCAATTCGATCATCACTGTGCTCATGAATGGTAAATTGGGGAGATTTCCCCAGGACACTGTACATGACTAATTATGCCAAATGAAAGACTTTGCAATAATATGTTCTTTTGAGGAGCTCCTCAAATTGCTGTTCACACAGCGGAATCTCCTCAAAACTGTGGGTGTGTGTAAGAACATGCCTGCTCATATTGCATGCTATACAAGAACACACACACACACACACACACACACACACACACCACACACACACACACACACACACACACACACACACACACACACACACACACACACACACACACACAACACACACACACACACACACACACACAACACACACACACACACACACACACACACACCACACACACACACACACAGTCTTGTAATGGGCTATATGGGGACCAACTTTGTTTTAACGGTTAACTGGGGACCAAATGCACACAAGCACACACGCACTGAGAAGTGTATATTGTGGGGACATACATCATGGATAAAGTGTGTAAAGTGGGGATAATCATTTTTAACGGTTAACTGGGGACCAAATTGCACACGAGCACACACGCACTGAGAAGTGTATATTGTGGGGACATACATCATGGATAAAGTGTGTAAAGTGGGGATAATTCATTTTTAACGGTTAACTGCGGACCAAATTGCACACAAGCACACACGCACTGAGAAGTGTATATTGTGGGACATACATCATGGATAAAGTGTGTAAAGTGGGGATAATTTATTTTTAACGTTAACTGGGGACCAAATTGCACACAAGCACACACGCACTGAGAAGTGTATATTGTGGGGACATCAATCATGGATAAAGTGTGTAAAGTGGTGATAATTCATTTTTAACATTTGTCTGGGGGCCTTTTTTCACACATGCACGCATTGATAAAGATGTGTATTTCGGGGACGTGCACCCCAATGATTGGGATGTGTGAAATGTGGACATTCAATACTTCACAATCGATTGGGGACATACTTTCACACGAACACACCTACAGTGAAAAGTGTGCATTCTGAGAATCATGAGAATAGGGTGTACCATGCATTAAGTGGGGACCTAATACAACCATTCTATTACACCTTATACGTAACTATACACACACTGTTAACAAGTGTGTATTACGGGGACACCATCATGTATGAGGTGTGTTGGAGAGGGGACAGTTCGTTTTTAAAATGGGGACCTAATACAACCATTATTTTACACCTTGTATTAAAATAAACACACGCTTAAAAAGTGTCTATTACGGGGACACCATCATGTTATGAGGTGGTGTGGAGAGGGGACAGTTCGTTTGTAAAGTGGGGACCTAATACAACCATTCTATTACACCGTATTTTTAACATACACACACTGTAAACAAGTGTGTATTACGGGGAAAATATCATGTATGAGGTGTGTGGAGAGGGGACATTTCGTTTTTAAAGTGGAGACCTAATACAACCATTCTATTACACCTTATATTTAAACTATACACACACGGTAAACAAGTGTGTATTACGGGGACACCTCTTGTATGAGGTGTGTGGAGAAGGGACATTTCGTTTTTAAAGTGGGGACCTTATACAATCATTATGTTATACCTTATATCAAACTAAACACACAGTGTACAAAGTGTGTATTACGGGGACACTATCATGTATGAGGTTGTGGAGAGGGGACAGTTCGTTTTTTAAGTGGGGACCTGATACAACCATTATATTACACCTGATATTTAACTATACACACACTGTAAAAAGTGTGTATTACGCGGGGACCCCATCATGTATGAGGTGTGTGGAGAGGGGACAGTTCCTTTTTTAAAGTAGGGACCTAATACAACCATTCTATTACACCTTATATTTAACTATACACACACTGTTAACAAGTGTGTATTACGGGGACACCATCATGTATGAGGTGTGTGGAGAGGGGAACAGTTCGTTTTTAAAATGGGGACCTAATACAACTATTCTTTTACACCCTTGTATTAAAATAAACACACGCTTAAAAAGTGTCTATTACGGGAAACAGCATCATGTATGCGGTGTGTGGAGAGGGGACAGTTCGTTTGTAAAGTGGGGACCTAATACAACCATTCTATTACCACCTTATTTATATTTAACTATACACACACTGTAAACAAGTGTGTATTACGGGGACACCATCATGTATGAGGTGTGTGGAGAAGGGACAGTTCGTTTTTAAAGTGGGACCTAATACAACCATTCTATTACACCTATTTATATTTAACTATACACACACGGTAAACAAGTGTGTATTACGGGGACACCGTCATGTATGAGGTGTGTGGAGAGGGGACAGTTCGTTTTTAAAGTGGGGACCTAATACAACCATTCTATTACACCCTTATATTTAACTATACACACACTGTTAACAAGTGTGTATTACGGGGAGCACCATCATGTATGAGGTGTGTGGAGAGGGGACAGTTCGTTTTTAAAATGGGGACCTAATACAACCATTATTTTACACCTTGTATTAAAATAAACACACGCTTAAAAAGTGTCTATTACGGGGACACCATCATGTATGAGGTGTGTGGAGAGGGGACAAGTTCGTTTGTAAAGTGGGGACCTATACAACCATTCTATTACACCGTATGTTTAACTATAACACACACTGTAAACAAGTGTGTATTACGGGGACAATATCATGTATGAGGTGTGTGGAGAGGGGACATTTCGTTTTTAAAGTGGGGACCTAATACAACCATTCTATTACACCTTATATTTAACTATACACACACGGTAAACAAGTGTGTATTACGGGGACACCATCTTGTATGAGGTGTGTGGAGAAGGGACAGTTTGTTTTTAAAGTGGGACCTAATACAACCATTCTATTACACCTTATATTTAACTATACACACACTGTTAACAAGTGTGTATTACGGGGACACCATCATGTAATGAGGTGTGTGGAGAGGGGACAGTTCGTTTTTAAAATGGGGACCTAATAAAATATTCTTTTAACACCTTGTATTAAAATAAACACACGCTTAAAAAGTGATCTATTACGAAACAGCATCATGTATGAGGTGTGTGGAGAGGGGACAGTTCGTTTTAAAGTGGGGACCTAATACAACCATTCTATTACACCTTATTTATATTTAACTATACACACACGGTAAACAAGTGTGTATTACGGGACACCGTCATGTATGAGGGTGTGTGGAGAGGGGACATTTCGTTTTTAAAGTGGGGACCTTAATACAACCATTCTATTACACCTTATATTTAACTATACACACACTGTTAACAAGTGTGTATTACGGGACACCATCATGTATGAGGTGTGTGGAGAGGGGACAGTTCGTTTTTAAAATGGGGACCTAATACAACCATTATTTTACACCTTGTATTAAAATAAACAACACGCTTAAAAGTGTCTATTACGGGGACCACCATCATGTATGAGGTGTGTGGAGAGGGGACAGTTTCGTTTGTAAAGTGGGACCTAATACAACCATTCTATTACAACCGTATTTTTTAACTATACACACACTGTAAACAAGTGTGTATTACGGGGACAATATCATGAATCAGGTGTGTGGAGAGGGGACATTCGTTTTTAAAGTGGGGACCTAATACAACCATTCTATTACACCTTATATTTAACTATACACAACACGGTAAACAAGTGTGTATTACGGGGGACAACATCTTGTATGAGGTGTGTGTGAGAAGGGACAGTTGTTTTTAAAGTGGGGACCTAATACAACCATTCTATTACACCTTATATTTAACTATACACACACTGTTAACAAGTGTGTATTACGGGGGACACCATCATGTATGAGGTGTGTGGAGAGGGGACAGTTCGTTTTTAAAATGGGGACCTAATACAACCATTATTTTACACCTTGTATTAAAATAAACACACGCTTAAAAAGTGTGTATTACGGGGACACCATCATGTATGAGGTGTGTGGAGAGGGGACAGTTCGTTTGTAAAGTGGGGACCTAATACAACCATTCTATTACACCGTATGTTTAACTATACACACACTGTAAACAAGTGTGTATTACGGGGACAATATCATGTATGAGGTGTGTGGAGAGGGGACATTTCGTTTTTAAAGTGGGGACCTAATACAACCATTCTATTACACCTTATATTTAACTATACACACACGGTAAACAAGTGTGTATTACGGGACACCATCTTGTATGAGGTGTGTGGAGAAGGGACAGTTTGTTTTAAAGTGGGGACCCTAATACAACCATTCTATTACACCTTATATTTAACTATACACACACTGTTAACAAGTGTGTATTACGGGGACACCATCATGTATGAGGTGCTGTGGAGAGGGGACAGTTCGTTTTTAAAATGGGGACCTAATACAGCTATTCTTTTACCACCTTGTATTAAAATAAACACACGCTTAAAAAGTGTCTATTACGGGAACAGCATCATGTATGAGGTGTGTGGAGAGGGGACAGTTCGTTTGTAAAGTGGGGACCTAATACAACCATTCTATTACACCGTATTTTTAACTATACACACACTGTAAACAAGTGTGTATTACGGGGACACCATCATGTATGAGGTGTGTGGAGAGGGGACAGTTCGTTTTTAAAGTGGGGACCTAATACAACCATCTATTACACCTTATTTATATTTAACTATACACACACGGTAAACAAGTGTGTATTACGCGGACACCGTCATGTATGAGGTGTGTGGAGAGGGGACAGTTCGTTTGTAAAGTGGGGACCTAATACAACCATTCTATTACACCGTATTTTTAACTATACACACACTGTAAACAAGTGTGTATTACGGGGACAATATCATGTATGAGGTGTGTGGAGAGGGGACATTTCGTTTTAAAGTGGGGACCTAATACAACCATTATATTACACCTTATATTTAACTATACACACACGGTAAACAAGTGTGTATACGGGGACACCATCTTGTATGAGTGTGTGGAGAAAAGACAGTTCGTTTTTAAAGTGGGGACCTAATACAACCATTATTTTACACCTTGTATTAAAATAAACACACTCTTAAAAAGTGTCTATTACGGGGACACCATCATGTATGAGGTGTGTGGAGAGGGGACAGTTCGTTTGTAAAGTGGGGACCTAATACAACCATTCTATTACACCGTATTTTTAACTATACACACACTGTCAACAAGTGTGTACTACGGGGACAATATCATGTATGAGGTGTGTGGAGAGGGGACATTTCGTTTTTAAAGTGGGGACCTAATACAACCATTCTATTACACCTTATATTTAAGTATACACACACGGTAAACAAGTGTGTATTACGGGGACAATATCATGTATGAGGTGTGTGGAGAGGGGACATTTCGTTTTTAAAGTGTGGACCTAATACAACCATATTTAACCGTACACACACTGTAAAAAGTGTGTATTACGGGGACACCATCATGTATGAGGTGTGTGGAGAGGGGACAGTTCCTTTTTTAAAGTGGGGACCTAATACAACCATTCTATTACACCTTATATGTAACTATACACACACTGTTAACAAGTGTGTATCACGGGGACACCATCATGTATGAGGTGTGTGGAGAGGGGACAGTTCGTTTTTAAAATGGGGACCTAATACCACCATTCTTTTACACCTTGTATTAAAATAAACACACGCTTAAAAGTGTCTATTACGGGGACACCATCATGTATGAGGTGTGTGGAGAGGGGACAGTTCGTTTGTAAAGTGGGGACCTAATACAACCATTCTATTACACCTTATATTTAACTATACACACACTGTTAACAAGTGTGTATTACGGGGACACCATCATGTATGAGGTGTGTGGAGAGGGGACAGTTCGTTTTTAAAATGGGGACCTAATACAACCATTATTTTACACCTTGTATTAAAATAAACACACGCTTAAAAAGTGTGTATTACGGGGACACCATCATGTATGAGGTGTGTGGAGAGGGGACAGTTCGTTTGTAAAGTGGGGACCTAATACAACCATTCTATTACACCGTATGTTTAACTATACACACACTGTAAACAAGTGTGTATTACGGGGACAATATCATGTATGAGGTGTGTGGAGAGGGGACATTTCGTTTTTAAAGTGGGGACCTAATACAACCATTCTATTACACCTTATATTTAACTATACACACACGGTAAACAAGTGTGTATTACGGGGACACCATCTTGTATGAGGTGTGTGGAGAAGGGACAGTTTGTTTTTAAAGTGGGGACCTAATACAACCATTCTATTACACCTTATATTTAACTATACACACACTGTTAACAAGTGTGTATTACGGGGACACCATCATGTATGAGGTGTGTGGAGAGGGGACAGTTCGTTTTTAAAATGGGGACCTAATACTCCTATTCTTTTACACCTTGTATTAAAATAAACACACGCTTAAAAAGTGTCTATTACGGGAACAGCATCATGTATGAGGTGTGTGGAGAGGGGACAGTTCGTTTGTAAAGTGGGGACCTAATACAACCATTCTATTACACCGTATTTTTAACTATACACACACTGTAAACAAGTGTGTATTACGGGGACACCATCATGTATGAGGTGTGTGGAGAGGGGACAGTTCGTTTTTAAAGTGGGGACCTAATACAACCATTCTATTACACCTTATTTATATTTAACTATACACACACGGTAAACAAGTGTGTATTACGGGGACACCGTCATGTATGAGGTGTGTGGAGAGGGGACAGTTCGTTTGTAAAGTGGGGACCTAATACAACCATTCTATTACACCGTATTTTTAACTATACACACACTGTAAACAAGTGTGTATTACGGGGACAATATCATGTATGAGGTGTGTGGAGAGGGGACATTTCGTTTTTAAAGTGGGGACCTAATACAACCATTATATTACACCTTATATTTAACTATACACACACGGTAAACAAGTGTGTATTACGGGGACACCATCTTGTATGAGGTGTGTGGAGAAAAGACAGTTCGTTTTTAAAGTGGGGACCTAATACAACCATTATTTTACACCTTGTATTAAAATAAACACACTCTTAAAAAGTGTCTATTACGGGGACACCATCATGTATGAGGTGTGTGGAGAGGGGACAGTTCGTTTGTAAAGTGGGGACCTAATACAACCATTCTATTACACCGTATTTTTAACTATACACACACTGTCAACAAGTGTGTACTACGGGGACAATATCATGTATGAGGTGTGTGGAGAGGGGACATTTCGTTTTTAAAGTGGGGACCTAATACAACCATTCTATTACACCTTATATTTAAGTATACACACACGGTAAACAAGTGTGTATTACGGGGACAATATCATGTATGAGGTGTGTGGAGAGGGGACATTTCGTTTTTAAAGTGGGGACCTAATACAACCATATTTAACCGTACACACACTGTAAAAAGTGTGTATTACGGGGACACCATCATGTATGAGGTGTGTGGAGAGGGGACAGTTCCTTTTTTAAAGTGGGGACCTAATACAACCATTCTATTACACCTTATATGTAACTATACACACACTGTTAACAAGTGTGTATCACGGGGACACCATCATGTATGAGGTGTGTGGAGAGGGGACAGTTCGTTTTTAAAATGGGGACCTAATACCACCATTCTTTTACACCTTGTATTAAAATAAACACACACTTAAAAAGTGTCTATTACGGGAACAGCATCATGTATGAGGTGTGTGGAGAGGGGACAGTTCGTTTGTAAAGTGGGGACCTAATACAACCATTCTATTACACCGTATGTTTAACTATACACACACTGTAAACAAGTGTGTATTACGGGGACAATATCATGTATTAGGTGTGTGGAGAGGGGACAGTTCGTTTTTAAAGTGGGGACCTAATACAACCATTCTATTACACCTTATATTTAACTATACACACACGGTAAACAAGTGTGTATTACGGGGACACCATCTTGTATGAGATGTGTGGAGAAGGGACAGTTTGTTTTTAAAGTGGGGACCTAATACAACCATTCTATTACGCCTTATATTTAACTATACACACACTGTTAACAAGTGTGTATTACGGGGACACCATCATGTATGAGGTGTGTGGAGAGGGAACAGTTCGTTTTTGAGGTGGGGACCTATTACAACCATTTTATTACACCTTATATTTAACTATACACACACTGTAAAACGTGTGTATTACGGGGACACCATCATGTATGAGGTGTGTGGAGAGGGGACATTTCGTTTTTAAAGTGGGGACCTAATACAACCATTCTATTACACCTTATATTTAACTATACACACACGGTAAACAAGTGTGTATTACGGGGACACCATCTTGTATGAGATGTGTGGAGAAGGGACAGTTTGTTTTTAAAGTGGGGACCTAATACAACCATTCTATTACGCCTTATATTTAACTATACACACACTGTTAACAAGTGTGTATTACGGGGACACCATCATGTATGAGGTGTGTGGAGAGGGAACAGTTCGTTTTTGAGGTGGGGACCTATTACAACCATTTTATTACACCTTATATTTAACTATACACACACTGTAAAACGTGTGTATTACAGGGACACCATCATGTATGAGGTGTGTGGTGAGGGGACAGTTCGTTTTAACGTGGAAACCTATTACAACTATTATATTACACCTTATAACCAGACAGTATCCTCGATAATTGTGATGACATGAACAGGATATTGCATATTTTGCATTAAGAATGAAATCCTTGTAATGTCATAGGAGATTTTAATATTAATATGTTAATGTTAGATCACAGAAGCAATCATTTCGTACATATGACCGAATCTTATGGTTTGCACCAACTGATAGATCGACTAATTAGAGTAACAAATTATAGATCGTCAACTCCTATTGATCATATTTATACAAATATTTTGTCTTATAATAGTTAGTCACATTGTGTTAATGTTGAAACAGCCGATCATTTCCTTGTTTATGTCGTTAAAAGTTTAAATCGCAGTCATCAGACAAGAAAGATGTGACTTGCAGAAACTTTCTTTATTAATCTGTAGAGTCATTTAGCAATGAATTAAAGGGACATTTTCCCCAACATATAATCACCTTTGATTATGTTCTCTAAACGTTAAAACACAATTTCATGCAAATACGACCAACATTGGCCTTTTGAGCAAGGGATGAGCATCATTCAAAGTCACTCGCTGTACGGGATAATCCCATTCATCGCGAACACCATGGAGGCTGCCATTGGTGTTTATGAAACTCGGATCGCTCTATGATGTGATGTCAAACCCGAACTACTCTTTTTGTTGGCTCACGTTTGGCCTTGTGTTTGTGCACAAACCCCGCGAGCTGCGAGAGCTAACAAAAAGAGGCGGAGCTTGTTTGTTCGGGTTTGACGTAGCATTTCGGCGCGAACAATTACAAATATGGGTTTCAAAAAAATATAATGGCAACCTCCACGCTATACGCGATGAATGGGATTAGCCCATACAGCGATTGACTTTGAATGATGCCCCTCCTTTGTACAGAGGGCAAACATTGGACATATTTGCATGAAAATATGTTTTAATGTGTAGAGAAATTAATCAAAGGTAAATAGATGATGGGGAAACTTTCCCTTTAATGAGTGAGCAATGGTAAGACGTTCACGAATGCTCCAAAGCTAATGATGCTTACAATCCCCTTTTTTTCAACGGTTTATACAAATTTGTGACAAACACGCGCCTAATAAAAAAGAAGACTGAATACTTAAAAAGAAATCTAAATCTTGGATAACAAAAGCAATAAAACGGTCGATAATTTAACAAAATATGAAACTTATAGAAACATATTAACAACAGTTTTAAAAACAGCAAAACAAATGCATCATGATACCCACTTCGGGAGGATACAAATAACTCGAAAAGGACTTGGAAACATATAAATGAATTATTAAACAAGAAAAGTACTCCACAAAATGATACTAAAATTCAAACACTTGTAAGAAAAGAAACTAATGGTATGAGCATGAATGTAACTACTTAATTTGAAAAAAGCTAATATCGATACAAATCTTGCAAGTAAAACTGTCGATATGAATTTGAAATACAATTACTATTTAGGTCATCGTCATGAAAAATCTTTCTTTTTCCTTCTAGTCACTAGTCTATAAGTAAAATATGTAATTAATACTTTTGAATCCAAGAAGGCATGCGGATATGATGACTTGCCAGTACGTTTCTTAAAAGATGCAAAGGTGTTTGTTTGTAAACCACTTGCACATAATTATGTTAAATCTGTCGTTAACAACAGGAATACTTTTGGTTTTTCTTTCTTTGGACAAACACTTAACTCTTAAACACCATATCACAAACATCTGCCAATCTGCATCTTGGGGTATTTTAAAAATAGGGAAGATCAGGCGTCTGCTTGACCAATCATCCGCTGAGCGACTCGATCACGCCTTCGTCTCCTCTTATCTGGACTACTGCAACTCCCTCCTCGCCGGCCTCCCTCTTTCTCATATATCCCCCCTCCAACGTATCCAAAATTCAGCCGCTAGATTAGTCACCCTTAGAAGGAAACATGACCATATATCCCCTGTTCTCCGCTCACTTCATTGGCTACCAGTCCATTCCCGCATTACTTTCAAGATCCTACTTCTCACATATAAAATCACACATAATCTTGCCCCCATATATCTTCAAGACCTAGTCTCCCTTCGTTCCTACTCTTCTACCAGACCCCTCCGTTCATCTTCCTCTCTCCAATTACTTCATGGCCCACGCACAAAAACCCGTTATGGTGACCAAGCCTTCTCGTCCATTGCCCCCACCCTTTGGAACAAACTCCCACCCCATATTCAGAATGCCACATCTATCGAATCATTTAAAATCCTCCTCAAAACCCATCTTTTTAAGCAGTTGTAATTTTCTGGAGGCGCACACAGATAGTTATTAAGTATTGTATTACACATGTATTTGTTATTTCTGATTTGTTACTTTGACTTTGGTGTTGTATTGTTTTTATGCTATCGTGTTTACTAGTTTTCTTATTTAGACAGACCACCAGTGCGCTTAGAAACGCCCGTATAAAGCGCCTTATAAATGCAATTATTAGAGTTGTACCGATATTTAAAAAAGGAGATAGGAAATTACCGGGTAATCATAGACCCATCTCTATTTCACCAACAATGAGTAAAGTATCATTATGACAAAAATAGTTAATGCTCTTCTATTAAAATTCTCGGAAGACAACTAAACATTATACGAACATCAGTACGGGTGTAAACATGGCTATAGTACTAAACTCTCATTGATTAATCAAATTACAAAATATACCCGCCAAAATATTGTAATTTTAGAGTATTTGCAGATGACTCCAATTTATTCCATATTTTTTATCAAGATAAAAGACACACTGATTTGATAGAAAAATGCATGAACCTGAAGGATATTATGAAATTGTGAAATGCCAATGAATTGACTTGTGAACCAAACTAAGTACATTCTTTTTTCAAAATAAACGAAAACATTTTGTAATATCGGGTCAGTTTTTAATTAATACAAACATTTTAGAATCTGTTGATTCAGCATCGTTTCTTGGAATCGTATTGCTAAAAATTTAACTAGGCAGAAACATATAAATAGTGTCTGCACAAAAATCAGTAAAAAACTTTTGGTTATGCTTTATAATGCATTTATTCTACCCCATATAACGTATTGTCTGGAGGTTTGGGGTGCAGCAAACAAAACAAATCCAAATTCTGATTCTTCAGAAATGAATTTCACGGTTGTTAGCATATAAAGATATTAGAGAGCCGTCAGGTCCACTATTTCATGAATAAACTGTTAGACTTATTAAGCAATACCTTTATTTGATATGCATATTCATGCATGATTTGATAACAAATAATGTACCTCATAAATGTATTGATTATTTCTCATTTCTTGATCATCCGTACGAAACACGGAATAAAAAGACTTGTAATATAAGCATTATCAAAATTAAAGAAAAAACACTGGAAAACAATTTATTTTATATTACGACCACATTTGTGGAACAATCTACCGATAACTTTAAGGAAAAATATTTTGTTTGTGTAATTCATTATTTTTGGGACTAGCCCCGATTAGCATTGCGCTATTTTGTTAGCCCCTTTTGTCAATTCTTCTATTGTATTGTTAATTTCAAGATGTTCAAGATCGTTTCGAGATCATTAATCTGTAGTATATGACTATATATATTGTAAATTGTAAATATTGAACTGATTATTACTGACAATTAATTAATTAATTTCATGTCATTAAACTAAACACACACATAAACACACACGGACAGTTTGCGTTTATTACCGCACAGGTGGGGACATCTGAGCGCGCGCGTGCAGTTCGTGTTTATTACCGCACAGGCGGGGACATCAATGTGGATTTGATTGAATTAACCACGTAAGACTTGTAACACCACCGGTCACCATCCAGTGCGCAAAAAATGCGCGTGCGCATAGTTGTTTATCTATCGCAAGCTGGCGCTATTTCTCTTTCTAAAGAACATTCATTTCTGTCTCTAACCTACTATATGGGGACAATCACTTGACAACTTAGTATAACATTTGTTATTGGTCAAAGGATCGAAAAATGAGGGAATTACGAGTGCGGACGTCCCCACTTCGCGTGTGTCCGCACTTGTTGGGTTAAAGATACAAAAATGTCCCCATATGTTGGTTCATACAGGCTCACACACACACACACACACACACACACACACACACACACACACACACACACACACACACACACACACACACACACACACACACACACACACACACACACACACACACACACACACACACACACACACACACACACACACACACACACGCACACGCACACGCACACGCACACGCACACGCACACACACACACACACACACACACACACACACACACACACACACACACACACACACACACACACACACACACACACACACACACACACACACACACACACACACACACACACACACACACACACACACACACACACACACACACACACACACACACACACACACACACACACACACACACACACACACACACACACACACACACACACACACACACACACACACACACACACACACACACACACACACACACACACACACACACACACACACACACACACACACACACACACACACACACACACACACACACACACACACACACACACACACACACACACACACACACACACACACACACACCTGTACACACACACACACGCACATACGCACACACATTCTTGTAAGGGCCTTCAAACGGGGGTAATTATTACTAAGTATTGTAATACATTTTGGGCTTAACTAAGATTTGTTACTAAAAAAAAAAAATATGAATTTGAATTAATAGCAGAAAAGTTTAGAAACTTATTGATTTTTCAGCGCCTGTCAAATTTACTCATGTACTTGTCATGAATATTCATCAAAGGAAGGAAATCATCCTGTTCTATATTTATAATGGTTGGGAATTCCCAAGCAGTGTGTCCCTCAAATCAGAATAACGACTCGTACAAACAGCTGTTGACAAACCCCTTCCGCTTTATTTCAAGCACGCCCTCTATCAATAATGCTATACAGTGGGATTCGTTCATATTATACTTTCTCAACGTCTGGTACTAGCAACATTGTCAACTGAAATCCACAAAACTTACAAGACTTGAGCGATTCTCACATACCTCTTTGTTTTCGTATCACCATTAGAAGCACTTATCAGGTTTCGGTTTTTTACGAATTTCTCTTTAGTTATGAGGATATTTTCATGATTGAAGTGTTCGGATTTCAAAGTTTTCATCAGGTCCGTGGGAGATGTTCTTCATGAGTACAAAGATGCATACTATACAGACTGTCCCAGATAAAACGAAACCGGGTTTCATGGCAGAAATTTTCTGTCATAATGAATAATTTCCTTGATGATATATATATATGTCTGGAAAGCTCTGTGTCTCTTCTTTCATTTGATGTACAACTTATGGCACATAATTCAAGCATGACTGAATTAGAACAATGGAAAGGGGTGTTACCAATATTCCATTTGCACGCATAAACTTTAAGTTTGGGTGAGTTTTAAGGGTTGTAAACGTACTTATTTTTAAAAAGGACAAACTCCACATAAAAGTTCATATTTTTATCTTTTACATGACACCTCATGCTAAACAAATAAATGATTTATGCCAGAGAACGAGTACAATGAAAACATGACTGATTTCTGCCCAAATGAGTGAAAGTTGAGTAAGAAGTCGCTCAGCTTTCCTGAATTAGCAGCTGACAATGGACTTTGATGCATGAGTGAATTTACACAAACATGGGGATCAGGGAAAACATGGGAAACAGGCTAGATCAGGAAAGTTACTCATTTGGGCTGGAATCAAGCATGTTTTCATTGTACTCGTTCTCTGGCATAAATCATTTATTTTTTAATCATATAAAAGATAAAATTATGAATTTGTATGCGGTATTTGTCCTTTTTCAAAATAAGTACGTTTACCACCCTTAAAACTCACACCAAAACCTCACCCAAACTTGCAATTTCTGCGTGCAAATAGAATCTTGGTAACACCACTTTCCATCGTTCTAATTCAGTCATGCGTGAACTATGTGCCATCAGTTATATATCAAATGAAAGAAGAGACACAGAGCTTTTTAGACATATATATATCATCAAGGAAATTATTCATTATAACATAACATTTCTGCCATGAAACCCGGTTTCGTTTTTTCTGGGACAGTCTGTATTATACTGCAATGGTGCAGATTTTGGTTACTAAAATGAAGTTTGACCAAAACTCAACTATCCATTTAAAACAAGAACAAATTTTACCATTTTGTATTTGTTTATATAACCAAAAAGGTAATTACAAATAGGAATAACCCCAAATTGTACCTTTATTAATCGACAACACCCTTACATTTTCCTGATTAATGTAGGCTTTAAAAGGAGGACAAGAGGTCGCATTAAAAATAAAAATAGGAGTTTGAATAATACTGATAAACAAAAAGACAGACTCTTAAACCAAGATTACTGTCTTATATGAAGAAAATACCATTCAATAGCAAGTCTGAGAAGATTGTAATTGGAAAATACCTTTTAGTGTGATTATATTTATTTCTATTAGGCATATAGCTTATAATATGTATATATAAATGTTTTTTTGTTTTTTTTGCATCATAAATACATGTTTATTATAAAGCGGTCTGTAAGATTACTTTTTCTTAATTTATGATTACAACCCATTAATTTGATAAGACAGAATGTGCTATAATTACTCAATATTCATATATATGTACACTCTTTTATATTACTTTTCTCTGTGTAATTTTAATTATGATATTTTCCACGATATACTTTATTCAATGTTTGTGTAACCCTTTCTCTCTGTAATAATTCCTGAATGATTTTAAAATCGGCTACTTTTATAAACAACTAAAATAAGTGAATGCGGCTTTCTAACAAAATATTTTTTTTTAATGTAATAATATAGTTGCAATACCGCCATTTGAACTTTTATTTGCACATTAGGCACATTGCTTATAATATGTCAATATAATTGTTTTAAACTTAACTGGATACATAGTTTATATGTTGTACTAATCACACACCCTTTGATACAAGTAAATGCATTTATTTATTTATTTACTTGAGATATATTACTGTATGACTGTATATAAATATATTATAGTTGTACTAATGGATGCATCATAAATACATGTTTATTATAAAGAGGTCTATAACATTACTTGCTCTTAATCTATGATTACATCTCATTAATTTGATAAGACATAACGCGCTATACTTACTTAATATTCATATACACGTATATTCTTTTGTATTATTTTCCTCTGCACAATTTCGATAATGACAATTTTCCTTGTTGGTATAGTATGTATTTTACTTTAAATTTGTATTATTTTAGTATAATGTTGTTTGATGCATATTATGTATTTTTACATTGTAAATGCTACACAATTTAGCCGTATGGCTACGAGTTTGCATAAATTAAATAAACCTTTCAATAAATAAACCTTTCAATATACAGTGTGGCCCCAAAAACGGAACGGGGCACTTCCCAAAATATAGTAACAAATGTATTATGTCCATCGGATAGGGTGTCTTTTCAAATGAACAACGATACCAAGAACTGTCAATTTGGTCGTGTAGTTTTTGTTTTAGGGCGCTGTGAGTGACACCATGTCAGGTTCTCTTTTTTGTGAATTTGTATCGAGCCAGTGCTTGATAAATCGCACGTACCGCCTTTCATAGGGTTGAGCATCGCGCGCCATTGTTAGTGTGCACTCAGCCGTTTGTCGAGAGAATGGGCATGGTCGCTCAAAGGTATTACGGGCAGAGAGTGCGATTTAACTGGCATTGACTAGGTATAAATTGACAGAAATTGGCACCTGACATGGTCTCACTCACATCGTCCTAAAACAAAAACTACACGACCAAAATTACTGTTCTTGGTATCTGACATAAACATTTTGGTACTATATTTTGGGAAGTGCCCCGATCCGTTTTTGTTGGGCCACCCTGTATAGAGACGTGGTTTATGAAATGTTTTACTGAATTTGAAGATGCCTGCAAAGAAGGAGACTATCGTTAAACAGGACATGGTCTCTATAGAAATGTGATTTCCACGTGTTAAATATTGCTTTATATACGGATGGGAGAATAGTAATGTTTGTGGACAGGAGGGTTTTATATAGAGGTGGACGCTATTAAGCCAGTTTGTATTTTTCTATAACCAAAAGGCTGACGTTACGCATGACATTTTAAGAGTAAGTTTAAATGTGGTCGATTAATACAGGTGCACTCGGCTGTCAATTGCGGTAGGCCTTAAAAGGAGGAAAAGGGTCCCATAAAAATATAAAAATTAAAATTAAAAACTTAGGAATTCGGATGATAATAATAAGCAAAAGGTCAGTCAGTTTTCCCAATTAGCAGCCGAGTGCACCGGTTTCCGTGCAGGGACACGCGGCTGATCACCGCGCGCTATGCAGTCCACACAGCGCCCCCGACTGCCAACTACTCTAACTAGCAGTACGGTATATAAACCTTCAACACAACCACCAAGTAAAGTTAATGGTTAATACATTTTAAAAAGAATGGGCATAAAATCATGCTAATTATCGTAAAGAATCTATTTGATTTGTTGGGTAATTGTTACTATAATTGTAATACATTTTGGGCTTAACTAAGATTTGTTACTAAAAAAAAAAAAAAATAGAATTTGACTTAATAGCAGAAAAGTTTAGAAACTTGTTGATTTTTTAGCGCCTGTCAAATTTACTCATGTACTTGTCATGAATATTCATCCTAGAAAGGAAATCATCATGTTCTATATTTATTATGGTTGGGAATTCCCAAGCAGTGTGTCCCTCAAATCAGAATAACGACTCGTACAAACAGCTGTTGACAAACCTCTTCCGCTGTATTATAAGCACGCCCTCTATCAATAAAATGCTGTATAGTAGTTTTCGCTCATATCATACTTTCTCAACGTCCAGAAAAGGTTTTCCTGTTTATTTTAACACTTGTGTCATAAAATTGTATCAATTTGTACTTCAATTTCGTTCCAAGAAGCTGCAGAGAATATGCCAATGCCAACTTCTATTTCTTATATTGTCTAAAGTGTGACAATGGATTGGAAAACCTATACTATCAACGCTGTCAACTGAAATCCACAAAACTGACAAATAGGTTTTTATGTAATAATATAATATAAATATTTATAAAGCGCACTTATCTAAAAAAATTACTCAAGGCGCTTATACTACGAACAAAACAAAACAAAAACATTCAACAGTACTATCTCTCTACAAAATTTAGCAAACTACTTACAAATAAAATTCTACTGATAACTTTGGGTAAATAAGAAAGTCTTCAGATGCCTCTGGAAAGTTTCCAGGCACTGAGCATTACGAATGTTAATGGGTAATTTATTCCATAGGACAGTGGCAACATGCGCGAATGCACGATCACCGTAGGCGGTTCTGGTTCTAGGGACTTCAAGGATGGGTGAAGAAGCAGAGCGGAGTGTGTAATGGGATGACTTCATGGTGAGGAGATCTTGTAGGTACTTGGGTGCAATATTATTGAGTGCCTTAAATACAAGTGTTAGGATTTTGTATTCAATCCTTTTCTGGACTGGAAGCCAGTGGTGCTGCTTTAGAATTGGAGTAATGTGATCAGTCCTCTTCACACGTGCCACAACTCGTGCCGCGTTGTGAAGAACTCTCTGCAGTCTGGAAACGGATGAATTTGGTAGAACAACCAACACTGCATTGCAGTAGTCCAGCCGTGATGTTACTATAGCATGTATGACCTTTGCAGCATCAGAGTCGGACAAGTATTTCCTTATCTTGGCAATGTTTCTGAGATGATAGTGTTCACTTTTGCAGACAGCCGAGATGTGAGCATTCATGTTGAGCTTGTTGTCGAGAATTACACCGATATCTCGTACGGTATCTGAGATCGGCAGCTCATGATCATTGATGGTGACATTCTGTATACTGAAGATGGAGTGTTGATGCCTTGAGCCAATAAGAAGTATGTCTGTCTTATCATGGTTCAGTTTGAGGAAATTGGTGTCCATCCACTTCTGCATTTCGGCCATACAGTCCTGGATCCTCTGGCATGCAGTAATGTTTGAAAGGCCTGGCTTGAATGTAACATAGAGTTGAGTATCGTCTGCATATAGATGGTAATTCATGTCGTGGCGCTCTGCGATGTTCCCCACAGGTGAAGTGTACATGGTGAACAGGATGGGTCCCAGGACGGACCCCTGAGGAACGCCACAATCCATGTTCCGTTGTTCCGATTTAGAGCCATCTATGACGACAGATTGTGTTCGTGCACTCAGGTAGGAGCGGAACCAATCCAGCGCATCACCAGATATGCCAAAAAGACGGGACATCCTGGAAAGTAATAACTCGTGGTCCACTGTGTCGAATGCTGCTGAGAGATCCAACAAGAATAGCAAAACCATCTGTTTTTTGTCCAGGGATGTCAGGATATCACTGGTAACTCTGACTAAGGCCGTTTCCACACTGTGACCTGGTTTATAGGCTGACTGAAAATGTTCGAACAGGTTATTGTCTTTTAGGTACATACAAAGACGATCAGCGACAATTCTCTCAAGAAGCTTAGAGATGAACGGAAGTTGAGAGACTGGTCTATAATTGTTGAGGGACTCGGGATCAAGAGTATTTTTCTTCAGTAGAGGTGTGACATACGCAAGCTTGAAACTGTCTAGAACTGTAGCGGATGAGAGTGAAGAGTTGATGACCTTCAGCATAATCTTCGCAAACACAGCGGGTGCCTGCTTCACCATCCAAGTAGGGATCGAGGGCACACGACTTGCATGGGGATGATCCGATTATCTTTGTAATTTCGCTCAGTGTTGCTAGCTGAATTTCTCTCCATCCAGCTACATGCAGATTTTCAGGCAGTCTATCAACGACGGTTGAGCTGGACATCGCCTGGCGAATAGTAGCGATCTTTTCTTGGAAGAACACACTAAATCTGTTCGCAAGATCTTTGCTGTTTACACTCTTTGGTAGAATATTTGAGTTAGATCTACCAAGGAGATCGTTGACCAGTTGGAAGAGACGTTTCTGATCACCATTGCAGTCAGCAACCTTGTTTTGTATGTGTTCTTTCTTAGCATTCGATGTCATCTCAGTGAAGATATTACGTTGATCTATAAAGGTCTGACGGTCGTTTTGCAGTCCTGACTTCCGCCAACGCCTTTCTGCTCTTCTGGTACACTGTTTCTCTTGCCGGATATCGCTTGTATACCACGGTGTTGGTTGATGGTCAACAACATGCGTAATTTTTTCTGGGGCATGAACATCTAAAGTATTTGTGATTGCACCGTTGAATGTGACAGCAAGTTGATTAACTTCAGTTTTCTTCCAGAAATCGTGTTGATTGAGAGAAGTTTCCACATCATCTATGAATGATGCCATGTCGATTGAACGGAGTTTCCTGTATTTCTTCTCAACCTTCTGGCGGCGAGGCTTTGCAAGTTTACAGCTAAAGTGGATGGATGCATGGTCCGATAGAAATGATCCAACTCGAACATCCTCTAAGACATCAGTGTCGGATTTAGTGATGACGAGATCGATGATGTGACCAGCCATATGTGTTGGGTGACTGATGTGTTGAATACAGCTACAGTCATTCAAGAGGTTTGCAAACTGATTAGTCTCTGGATTCACCGTAACATCCATGTTGATATTAAAATCCCCCACAAGGATGAAGTTTTCCTGCCTGATGGCAAGATCATCAAGAACTGTTGTAAACTCGGGTACGAACATGTGTCTAGCAAGACCATTTTGCGCAGAAGGTGGAGGTCTGTACACCACTGCTAGAAGCACAGAAGTATTCCCTATACTGAGCTTGAACTCGGCATATTCAAAGCTTCGAAACTGCTGGAGGGGTCGAAGCACAGTATCTATGTGTCTCCTGGTGACGATTGCTATTCCACCACCACGACTTTTTTTGTCAAATAGTTGTTCATGATGTCTCTATTTAAATTTTTTTTTTTTTATCACATGCACTATTATGCAATATTATAAAAATTTGTTTAAACTAATTAGTTCATAGAGAGCACCCTCTTGAGTTGTAATTGCTCTTTTTGAATGAAAACAGTGTTTATACATGGTCGTTTGTAATTGTGTATACCATTCGAGCACGTGGAGTTATAACTATTACTTTGTACCGTAGTGGTACAGTTTTTGGTCAAACTTAATTTCAGTGATCAACAATACCTTTAACACAAGACAAATTTGTTACCATTTTGTTTTTGTTTTAAACCAAATAGGTAATTACAAATAGGAATAACCCCAAAATGCAACATGACACCCTAACATTTTCTGCTTAATATAGGCTTTAAAAGGAGGGCAAAAGGTCCCATAAAAACAAAAACAAAGAAAGGCTCTTTAAACAACAACCTTACATTTTCCTGATTAATATAGGCTTTACAAGGAGGGTAAAGAGTCCCTTACACACAAAAACAAAATAGGACTTTGAATAATGATAATAAGCAAAAGGATGGCTCTTAGGAACCCCTAAAATTGCAGCCGAGTGCGCTGGCTTCTGTACCTGGACTCGCGGCTGATCACCGCGGGCTCCACACTCCATGCACAGCGCCCACGCCTGCCACATACACTATGCAGCAGTACGGTATATAAACCTTCAACACAACCGCCAAGTAAAGTTGGTGGTTAATGAAACAGAATTGGTAAACAAACATGTTATTTGTCGTGAAGAATCCATTTGATTTGTTGGGTTATTATTACTATAATAATTGTAATTCAATTTGGGCTTAAGTCAGATTTGTTACTCAAAAAGAAAGCATTCAAATTTTTAAAAAATAGCAGAAAAGTTTAGAAACTTGTTGAATTTACATCACCTGTCAAATGTGCTCATGTACTTGTCATGAATATTCATCAAACAGAAGACGTCATCATGCTTTCTATTTATAACGGTTGGGAATTCCCAAGCTGGGTGTTCTATTTCCTCTTCCTCTTCCTCTTCCACTTTGTCTAAGCACGCCCTCTATCAATCAAATGCTGTACAATGGGGATCGTTCATAATAATATCAACCTTTCACAAATTCTCAACATCTCGTCTAACATAGAAACATTGTCAACTGAAATCCTCAAAACGTACAAGACTATATAGAGCGATTCGCACATACTGTACTTCTTTTTATCGTATTACCAATAAAAGCATGTAACAGGTTTACTATATGTTATTTTTATAAGTGCCGGGGGACATCTTGACTTTTTGGAAAAAGACAATCAATTTTTATACAATTTGTTGAAACAAATCAAAATAGGTTTCTAAATTGTTATTAATGATGTCTCTATTTAATCATTATATTTTTAAAACAACATCACACGCACAATTTTGTATGAGAATAGTTAAAAACCAATGATTTTTTTCAGAGCGCCCTCTTGACTTGTAACGGCTCTTTTTTTAATGATAACAGGGTTTTTACTTGATTAGTCGTTTGTAATTGTGTATACATTTCGAGCATGGTAGAGTTATTACTATTACTTTGGACCGCAATGGTGCAGGTTTTGGTTACCAAAAATTAAGTTTGACCAAAACTGAACTATCCCTTAAAATCAAGAACAAAATTTACCAATCTATTTTGTATTTGTTTTAACCAAAAAGGTAATTACAAATAGGAATAACTCCAAATGTCACCTTTATTAATCGACAACACACTTACATTTTCCTGATTAATGTAGGCTTTAAAAGGAGGGCAAATAAGGGTCCCATAACAAAAATAGGAATTTGAATAATAATAATACGAAACAAAAAGACAAGAACCCCAAGTCCCATAACAAAAATAGGAATTTGAATAATAATGATATACTAAAAGACAGGCCCTAAAGAGAACCCCCCGTAGTGACAGCCGAGTGCACCGGCTTCCGTGCAGGGACTCGCGGCTGATCCCCGCGTGCTCCACACTCCACACAGCGTCCCCGACTGCCAACTACTCTAACAAGCAATACGGTATATATACCTTCATCACACCTCCCAAGTAAAGTTGATGGTTAATAAAAACAAAATTGGTTAACGATCTTGTTATTTATCGTTTAAAATCCATTTAATTTGTTGGGAAATTGGAACTATAATAATTGTAATTTAATTTGGGCTTAAATCAGATGTGTTACTCAAAAAGAAAGTATTTAAATTTGACAAAATAGCAGAAAGGCTTAGAAACTTGTTGAATTTACATCGCCTGTCAAATTTGCTCATGAACTTGTCATGAATATTCATCGAACAGAAGACGTCATCATGCTTTCTATTTATAACGGTTGGGAATTCCCAAGCTGGGTGTTCTATTTCCTCTTCCTCTTCCTCTTCCACTTTGTCTAAGCACGCCCTCTATCAATCAAATGCTGTACAATGGGGATCGTTCATAATAATATCAACCTTTCACAAATTCTCAACATCTCGTCTGTCACCCTGTTTCCCGTGATTTGTTTAAATGTATCTAAAGAGGTATGTGTGTACCGGTTGCCTTAAAGTAAAGCAGACTCAATTCAAGCACACACGACAAGCTTGCTTTACAAGTTAATACAGTATCTTTAATCAGATCTTCCCATGTCAAGCATCAATAAATTCAGTAACTAAATTAAAATTACAATCACTCAGTATCCTGAGCAGAGAGCCATCTAGTGTGTATAGCTACAAGGGAACAGTGTAATAATACAAGCCGGCAATTATCAGTCAAGAGAAGAACTATTAAAACGTAATATTCAGTAGCCACTAAGCGAATGTTCAGTTTATGGTACACGAATCTATCTAACGGCCGCAGAGTCGCGTAAAGTCTCTCGTATTCGTCAGTCCCCGCTGAACGCTAATCGAGTGCCGGATCATCGCCAAGACAGGCTGTGCTGAATGCTGGTTGCGCGAGCGTGGTGTCCACTGGGTACGCGAACCGGATACGACGATCGGATTCACTCGTTGCGACAGACGCGGAACGCGAGGGTCGGATGCACACGCCAGTCGCGTACATTGGATTCGGATACCGGTTGTAGAAGTCGGATACCGGATGTAGAAGTAGGATACCGGATATAGAAGTCGGATACCGGATGTAGAAGTCGGATACCGGACGGAGAAGTCGGATACCGCCACCGGATGAGGAAGCCAGGTCCAATAACCGGATGCAACTGCAAACAATAATTCCAGAACATATTTCCACTACGGTGCAAATTGCATACATCAACATTTTATATATATAATTTCTAAGCAAGCAAAAATGTAACAAGTATATTGCCGACCGGCTTTATCATTTTATTATTAAAACAAGTATTAACAAGCCCTAGCTAATACACACTTGAGCATAATGCGGAATCACCTCGCATACAGAAACAACGAATTGAACTTCCTGTCAATCTCAAATAATATCATCCTCCAAAGATAGCATCCAATATAAAGAGCAAACATATATTCCGGAGGTTAAACACGACCTCTCAAATAATTTAACTTACTTGGTTTGTGCTCCACTAGCACCATCCTTTCACTGTCATATAATTTCTAGTACAACTCTTATATACATTCATAACATTCGACACAATTAACAGACTCCAAAACAGAGTCAACAAGCGATTTAACTTACGGTCACCAGTTGTGGTGAAGGCTTGGACGTTGTCGTGCTGCACACTGGGCTGGAGAGTCACCGAAAAGGGATTTCCTTATTTAAAACCTTTAACTAAAACATTTAGAAAGGCAAACTTGGTCCACTCAAATCACAGCCATCTCACGCACGTCCGTCTGGAGCAGGATCTCAAATCACTCTGCCTTATTCTGATATACTCACACACATCCAGACACTCGCATTTCCCGCCCCGATCTTACAGCCAATCAGCGCTTCCACCTACCCCATCTCCAAGCAACCGCACCATATCCTCACCCACGTGATACCGAGGGCCCAATCACACGCGCTACACGAACTAGCTCCCGACTGCCACGTAGGCCACTCACTCACGTGACTCGATGACTCCACAGCAACACTCACTCTATCACGCACGCTGGGGCTAGCGAAAGTTACGCAAGGATCGTCCTATTGTTACCTAACGACATGCTGCTGCGGTATCGCTCGATATATCTCGCGCAAGCAGGGTCTAGCGAACGCTATATTGCGATCGACCTGTTGTTGCCTAGCAACCTCAAACACCTTAATTACGCTAGCAGGCACCAGCAGCGATAAACTTGTCCATTTTCCGCTCAATAAAATGCTATACAATGGGGATCGTTCATAATAATATCAACCTTTCACAAATTCTCAACATCTCGTCTAACATAGAAACATTGTCAACTAAAATCCTCAAAACGTACAAGACTAGAGCGATTCGCACATACTGTACTTCTTTTTATCGTATTACCAATAAAAGCATGCAACAGGTTTCGGTTTTTTAGAGATCGAACTATTAGTTCGATAATAATAATAATCACTTTAGGTTGATCGGTTAGTAACCGATCAACTTAAAGTGATTATTATCCACGTGGTGTATGAAATGTTTCACTGAATTTGAAGATACCTGCAAAGAAGGAGACTATCTTTAAACAGAACATGGTCTCTAAAGAAATGTGATTTCCACTGCTAATTGCTTTCTCTACGGATGGGAGAATAGCAGTACTGGAGAATAGTGATGTTTGTTGACAGGAGGGTTTTACATTGAGGTGGGCGTTAGAACCGGTTTGACTGTGCTCCATAATCATGGATGATTGTGCGTTTAGTGGAAAGTTAGAAAGGTGTGTGCAATTAACCCCTTGACTACGGGAACCGGGAGGGTTGTAGGGGTTGTATATACAAAGTCCATGGGGATTTCAAAACTCGAAGGGTACGGGAAGGATGGGTGGTTTGGTAATTTACAAGAACATCGATTATTTCATGAATATCAGAATAAATTTTGATTTGATTTAATTCAACGATAAAGCGTCATAATCAAGGCCTTTTATATATAATATCGATTTAAGAAAAGAAATACAAATTAATGTGTCTATGTAGGCCTTCATCCGTTCATACAAGAAAAATATTTGCTTAAAGGTACAATTAAAGTCATACATGTAAAGTGTCCAAATCCACGAAAATTACTTGGAGCTTCCTCGTTTCTCTTCTACCGTGTTGTTTAGCTTATGGTAAGAGAAGAATAAAATAGGGTTTGATTTTTTCAAATGTCCCTTTAGTATGAAGATAATTATCATTGAAAATCATTATTTCTAAAGCGTTAATCAACGCAATTGAAAAAGGTACATTTGTCTTAGCTGAGTACGTCCGCATGCAGCACCCGTGAGAACATTCCGGAGATTGAACTTTGAGCCGAGCGAGTTCAAATTCCATGAATTATGTACTACGTGTGTAAAAATACACGGGTGCGAATATCTCAAACGGATCATTCATTACTGCTACAAAAGTATGGCAGACCATCAGTATTCGGTGATAAAATATGAACTCAATATTCGGTTTTTTTCAGTAGGTAAACAGTGTTCGTTTTCTTTCAAACTTTCACAAATCTTTCAATTGTATTTTACAATGATATTGATATAGGATTGAAGTCTCAAATGTCATTTTGTGCAATATCTGACACTTTACATGCATCACTTTAAGTATTGGTACTTCCCGAAATGCCCCTTGACACTAAACTAGTTGATTTTGATTCCATTTGAAGTTCATTGAATACAACATGTGAAATAATAATAATAAGCAAAAAGATATGTTCTTAAAACACCATTGCATTGTTTTTATTAAAATATGCTTTAAAAGGAGGGCAAAAGGTCCCATGAACACAAAATGAAAACAGGATTTTTAATAACAAGAAGCAAAAAGAAAGGCTCTTTAAAACCACACCCTTACATTTTCCTGATTAATACAAGGAGGGCATTTATAAAGAACCCCCAAAATGACAGCCGAGTGCGCCACCTTCCGTGCTTTGAAGGGCATGCCGCGGACGTCCACGGAGTGCCGTTCAAAGCCCGGAGAGTGCCAGAGCGACAGCAGCGATGCGCCGCCGCACAGTGGGCCAGAATCGCCTCAAAGTGTGCCAAAATTAATTACTCGTTGAAGAAGGTTAAATAAATTCCTGGTGTAAGGATCTAAGGGGTTTGCAGACCCATAGAATTCGATGGGAGTATTTTCAAATCCGTGTGACGTCATCAAAATACTGTTTTTTGATTGGTAAAGGCAAATATTCATTATAACACACATACAGACTCATATTACACTGATTAGTGGAACGTATAAGGGGTTTCTGGGCCTAAGAAACACAGTTGGAGCATTTTCAAATTTCTCTGACGTCATTAAAATACTGTTTTCTGATTGGACAAGGCCAAAATGCATTGTAACACATAGACAGATTCATATTACACTGACTAGGGGAACTTTTTAAAGGGGTTTATGGATATAAACACACAATTGGAGCATTTTTAAATTTCTCTCTATAAAAGTGTCCTATATTAATTGTTTGTTAGTCCATTTTCATATTTACAAACAACTTGATTCCTGTTATTATAATAATCTATATCTATATTTTCCCTATTCTAAATTATGTACATTTCATTATCAAACCTGTTTCACCTCTAACTGATTTAATGAAGTCAGATTCCAACAATACAATCAAAATAATTCATATTTTGCCTATGTGTTATGCGCTATATATACAAATGTTTCATTATTACTATTATCATGTTTATTATATTCTTATGTATTGTATTGTTTTTAATCTGTTATGTGTTGTATTGTTTTATAATTGTGTTCGTTTATATCATTTCAAAAACTGTCAACAATATCATTGAATGCCATTTGGCGAAATCCAAATACAAATTGTGTAAAATTTTGAATAGTCTAAACATTTCAATGCGTTTTTGTACATAACTGAACGTACAATTTCATGTTGTTTGTATGACACGTGACTTTAACTGAGACGTGACACATTCACTGTAGATATTATGCATACACATTTGATATCAAAAGATGCAAGATACTCTACAGAACACGGATCTGAAGCAATGTGATGATATCATACTGCTTTTTAGAGTAATTGTGAAAATAGCAGAGACACACTTTCATGAACCCTAAGGATGTAAGGCGCTATTAACGTATATTATGAGTTAAATCGTTTGTACGCGTATTGTGGACTTCCAGTAGCTAGATCGTGAGGTTGTGCACCTTGGTTCTGATCCTAGAAGGTCCTAGAAGACATTTCTGGTGCACAACCTTTTATAACATTCCATGTTTGATATCCTACAAAAGGGGGTGCTTGCACATTGGGTAGTACTGTACAAATGTGTACCGATATATGCCTAAAAACATTGATGGACGTGGGGTTGAAAAACGCCTGCACTTTACAGTGTGGCAAATTCTGGCAAAAGAAATGAACATTAATGGAAAGCTTAGGTTTGGGTGGACATTTTGAAATTAAAATCGCTGTGGGAATCGGCTGGAATCCTAACAAACATGCTACTTTTTGTAAAAAGTGGCATTTTTTTCTTTATTTTTGAAAGTTAGTGCTCATTTTTCCCAAAATGAAGCTTTTCTGAATTTAGTTAGTTGTATTTTATAATTGGGGTACTAATAGACAATAACTGCATGCAGTATCAATTTGATTGCCCTTTCCTTCATAAATTCTCAATGCCTTTTGTAAAGTTGCCTTTTTTTTATCATTTTAGGAGCAACATTCCGATTTTCCATGTTCACAGGGGTATATGGCACTTTTAAAACTCGCTTAATATTAAAATATGGGTGAAAACATATTCTTTAGAATGTTTTCTTCCCCAAACAAATAAAAAAAATAGAAAATTTACATTTGCCAATTTTGAATTTTGGCACACTTTGAGTCGATTCTGGCCCACTGTGCGCCGTCGAAGCAAGAACTCCCTGCAGCGTCCCCAACTGCCAACTACGCTATGCAGCAGTATGGTATATAAACCTTCAACACAACCGCCAAGTAAAGTTGGTGGTTAATGAAACAGAATTGGTAAACAAACATGTTATTTGTCGTGAAGAATCCATTTGATTTGTTGGGTAATTGTTACTATAATAATTGTAATTCAATTTGGGCTTAACTCATATTTGTTCCTTAAAATGTAAGTATCAAAATTTGACTTAATAGCAGAAAAATTGTTGAAACTTGTTGACTTCACATCGCCTGTCAAATTTACTCATGTACTTGTCATGAATATTCATCAAAGAAAGGAAATCGTCATGTTCTATATTGATAATGGTTGGGAAATCCCAGGCAGTGTGTCCCTCAAATCAGAATAACGAGTACAAACAGTTGACAAACCTCTTCCGCTTTATTATAAGCACGCCCTCTATCAATGATATGCTGTATAGTGGGTTTCGTTCATATTCATACTTTCTCAATGTCCAGAATAGGTTTCCCTGTCCATTTTAACACTTGTGTCATTCAATTATATCAATAATTCAATTTCGTCCCGGGAAGCAGAGAATATGACAATGCCAACTTCCATTTCTTCTATTGTCTAAAGTGTTACAATAGATGGGAAAACCAATACTAGCAACACTGTCAACTGAAATCCACAAAACTGACAAATAGGTTTTTAAATAGTTGTTCATTTAAAGTGATCCAGGTAAAGTGTCTAACTCCACGAAAAAATACTTGGAGCTTCCTCGTTTCTCTTCTGCCGTGTTGTTTAGCTTATGGTAAGAGAAGAATAAAATAGGGTTAGATTTTTTCAAATGTCCCTTTAGTATGAAGATAATTATCATTGAAAATCATTATTTGAAAAGCGTTGCCAACGCTTTTCAAAAAAAGTACAATTGTCCTAGCTGAATACGTCCGGCCAGCGAGCGTGGGAAACATTCCGGACCCTATTGAACTTTGAGCCGAGTGAGCGCAAATTCCATGAATTCTACACCGTCTGTAAACATACACGGGTGCGGATATCGTCAACGGATGATTATTACTGCTACAAATCTACGATAGGCCATCAGTACTCGGTGATAAAATATGAACACAATATTCGCTTTTTTCACTAGGTAAACAGTGTTCGTTTTCTTTCAAACTTTCACAAATCTTTCAATTGTATTTTACAATGATATTGATATAGGATTGAAGTCTCAAATGTCATTTTGTGCAATATCTGACACTTTACTTGGATCACTTTAATCATTATTTTTTTTAAACATCACATGCACAATTTTGTATACAAAATTGTTAAAACTAATAAGTTCTTTTAGAGCACTCTCTTGAGTTGTAATTGCTCTTTTTGAATGATAACGGTGTTTATACTGTTAAAGGCAATGGTGAGTGTTGGTAATTTCCAAAGTGCCCCCCCCCCCCCCCCCACCCCCGACATAAATTGTAACGGATTTGGCTGATTTCAATTCCATATGAAAGATCATCGAAAAAACATGGGAAATAATAATAATTCCCATTCAAATGCTCTAATTGTTGTGGAATTGGCTTTCTAAAAGTGGTTGACGCCCGGGTATCACTTTTCAGAGAACGCTAGTGCGAGGCACTAGCGTTCTAGGTCTTCGTAATAAAGAACTGAAACCAAATATTTGTGTGCACGCTAATTGTGCTTAAAACTATCAAATGATACGGTACTTACCAGCAATTCACTCTCCGATATGTGATCCAACTATCGGGTGGATTAAGATTATGATTTTCCCCTCCATTCCGCACACAATCAGTGATATATGCGCCTCGTGGACTTCTCTCCGTGTGTTAGCGCGACTCTGAACGAAAGGCGAACGAATGGGGCTTGCGAGTTGCGATACATACTACACGTACTACACTACCGCGCACTGCTAGTACAGTCCCGTATTATATAGGACCTAGAACGCTAGTGCTTCGCGCTGGCTAACTCTAGAGTTAATTTGACACTTCGAGTTGTAACGGCTCTTTTTGAATGATAACAGGGGTATTACTTTGTCGTTTGTAATTGCGTATACTTTTCGAGCATGGTGAAGTTATAACTATTAGTTTGTACCGTAATCGTGCAGGTTTTGGTTACTAAAGTTAAGTTTGACCAACACTCACCATTGCCTTTAATCTAAAATTTAACAAAATAAGAGTGTTTATACTTGGTCGTTTGCTGTGTATACCTTTCGAGCATGGTGGAGTTATAACTATTATTTTGTACCGCAGTGCTACAAGTTTTGGTCACTGAAATTAAATTTGACCAAAACTGAACTACCATAAAAACAAGAAAAATGTTGTTATTTTGTATTATATTGTTTTAACCAAAAAAGGTAATAACACAAAGGAATAACCCCAAATTGCACTATTATTAATCGACAACACCCTTACATTTTCCCGATTAATGTAGGCTTCATAAGGATGTAGAAGGGCAAATGGTCCCATTAAAAAAAAAGGAATTTGAATAATAATAATAATAAACCAAAAATGGCCCTATAGAGAACCGACGAAACAGACAGCCGAGTGCACCGGCTTCCGTGCAGGCACTCACGGATGATCCCCGCGGGCTCCACACTCCACACAGCGTCCCCGACTGCCAACTACTCTAACAAGCAGTACGGTATATAAACCCTCAACACAACCGCCAAGTAAAGTTGATGGTTAATAAAAACAAAATTGATAAACGATTTTGTAAGTTATCGTGAAGAATCCATTCAATTTGTTGGGAAATTGGAACTATAATAATTGTAATTTAATTAGGGCTTAGATCAGATTTGTTACTCAAAAAGAAAGTATTTAAATTTCACAAAATAGCAGAAAGGTTTAGAAACTTGTTGAATTTACAGCGCCTGTCAAATTTGCTCATGAACTTGTTATGAATATTCATCAAACAGAAGATATCATCATGCTTTCTATTTATAACGGTTGGTAATTCCCAAGCAGTGTGTTCTACACTATGCCCTTAATTAATAGAATGTTTACTAGTCCAGGAGCCAATTTTCAGAAGAGGCTAGGCCTAGATAAGGAGTTCGTGCAACACCCACCACAGATTTAGTTTGTCACTTTAGGGTGTCTGGGGGTGTCTCTGGAACATTATTCAAGCCATGGTGTACAGTTGATTTCTGGTAGCATCAATTAAAAAATCAAATTTATGCAAACACGCAAATACACACACACACGCGCACGCACACACACACACACACACACACACACACACACACACACACACACACCCGCACACACACACGCACACACACACACACCCACACACGCACACACACACACACACACACACACACACACACACGCACACACACACACACACACACACACACACACACACACACACACACACACACACACACGCACGCACACTTATTCACAAAGCAATGCCCGGCATCTGCATGAAAGCAGATGGCAAGGATTTATGTCTATAGATAAAAGGCAAAATAGTTAGTTTGCAGATATACTAAGTTTCGATGTACGTGTTATTCATGAAAGTTTTTAGATTTCAATTTTTGCCTTTTATAATAGCGATATAAGAAAAGAAAGACAAATTAATGTGGTTGTGTATAGGCCTTCAGGTACAATTAAAGGGGACCACCAGGTAAAGAACAACACAATTATGATATGTTTTGGTACCGTTTTGTGATTTCAAATAGATACCCAACATTTTTCAAAGGGTTGTGTAATTCATAAACAAACCACTACTATTTCCTGGTTCGTACGGGCCAAACATTTGCGAGTGAGTCACTGCGATTCACGCGTACGTTTGTAGACAATAGAATCCCGGGCGATTCGTTCGCTCTGCACACATTAGTCTTCGCAATTCAGACCGCATGAACGCATGCTTTAGAATGGTGAGGCGTTTTCCAGTTATATATTTTTGTTCTGGAAACATATTTGTGTGAACTTGTTGATGGAATGGAATACCAAAGATGTTATCTTTCTTTAATAAGAATAACATTTTTGGGTGGTGGTACCCTTTAATTATTGGTACTTCCCGAAATGACCCTTGATACTAAATTGGTTGGTTTTGATTCCATTGGAAGTTCATTGAATACAACATGTGAAATGAGAATCATTCTCTTTCGAATGCTCTCATAGTTGTAAAATTGGATTTCAAAAAATGTTTTGTATAAGTTTACCCTGCCGGAGGACATCTTGACTTTTTAGAAAATGACAAAAAATGCTTATAGACTTCTTTGAAACAAATTGAAATAGGTTTTTACATAGTTGTTAATGATGTCTCTATTTAATCATTATTTAAAAAAAAAAACGATCACCTGCACAATTTTGTATGAAAAATGGTTAAAACTAATTCGTTTTAAGAGAGCGCCCTATTGAGTTGTAATGGCTCTTTTTTAATGATCACAGTGTTTTTACTTAGTCGTTTGTAATTGTGTATAGCTTTCGAGCATGGTGGAATTATATCTATTAGTTTGTAGCGAAATGGTGCAGGTTTGGGTTACTAAAATTAAGTTTGACCAAAACTCAACTATATCTTTAAAACAAGAACAATTTTTACCATTTTGTATTTGTTTATATAACCAAAAAGGTAATTACAAATAGGAATAACCCCAAATTGTACATTTATTAATCGACAACAACCTTACATTTTCCTGATTCATGTAGGCTTTAAAAGGAGGGCAAAGGGTCCCATATAAAAACAAAGAAATAGAAATTTGAATAATAATGATAAACAAAAAGACAGACTCTTAAACCAAGATTACTGTCTTATATGAAGAAAATACCATTCAATAGCAAGTCTGAGAAGATTGTAATTGGAAAATACCTTTTAGTGTGATTATATTTATTTTCTATTAGGCATATAGCTTATAATATGTATATATAAATGTTTTTTTGTTTTTTTTTGCATCATAAATACATGTTTATTATAAAGCGGTCTGTAAGATTACTTTTTCTTAATTTATGATTACAACCCATTAATTTGATAAGACAGAATGTGCTATAATTACTCAATATTCATATATATGTACACTCTTTTATATTACTTTTCTCTGTGTAATTTTAATTATGATATTTTCCACGATATACTTTATTCAATGTTTGTGTAACCCTTTCTCTCTGTAATAATTCCTGAATGATTTTAAAATCGGCTACTTTTATAAACAACTAAAATAAGTGAATGCGGCTTTCTAAAAAAAAAAAAAAAAAAATGTAATAATATAGTTGCAATACCGCCATTTGAACTTTTATTTGCACATTAGGCACATTGCTTATAATATGTCAATATAATTGTTTTAAACTTAACTGGATACATAGTTTATATGTTGTACTAATCACACACCCTTTGATACAAGTAAATGCATTTATTTATTTATTTACTTGAGATATATTACTGTATGACTGTATATAAATATATTATAGTTGTAATAATGGATGCATCATAAATACATGTTTATTATAAAGAGGTCTATAACATTACTTGCTCTTAATCTATGATTACATCTCATTAATTTGATAAGACATAACGTGCTATACTTACTTAATATTCATATACACGTATATTCTTTTGTATTATTTTCCTCTGCACAATTTCGATAATGACAATTTTCCTTGTTGGTATAGTATGTATTTTACTTTAAATTTGTATTATTTTAGTATAATGTTGTTTGATGCATATTATGTATTTTTACATTGTAAATGCTACACAATTTAGCCGTATGGCTACGAGTTTGCATAAATTAAATAAACCTTTCAATAAATAAACCTTTCAATATACAGTGTGGCCCCAAAAACGGAACGGGGCACTTCGCAAAATATAGTAACAAATGTATTATGTCCATCGGGTAGGGTGTCTTTTCAAATGAACAACGATACCAAGAACTGTCAATTTGGTCGTGTAGTTTTTGTTTTAGGGCGCTGTGAGTGACACCATGTCAGGTTCTCTTTTTTGTGAATTTGTATCGAGCCAGTGCTTGATAAATCGCACGTACCGCCTTTCATAGGGTTGAGCATCGCGCGCCATTGTTAGTGTGCACTCAGCCGTTTGTTGAGAGAATGGGCATGGTCGCTCAAAGGTATTACGGGCAGAGAGTGCGATTTAACTGGCATTGACTAGGTATAAATTGACAGAAATTGGCACCTGACATGGTCTCACTCACATCGTCCTAAAACAAAAACTACACGACCAAAATTACTGTTCTTGGTATCTGACATAAACATTTTGGTACTATATTTTGGGAAGTGCCCCGTTCCGTTTTTGTTGGGCCACCCTGTATAGAAACGTGGTTTATGAAATGTTTTACTGAATTTGAAGATGCCTGCAAAGAAGGAGACTATCGTTAAACAGAACATGGTCTCTAAAGAAATGTGATTTCCACTGCTAATTGCTTTCTCTACGGATGGGAGAATAGTGCTGTTTGTTGACAGGAGGGTTTTATATAGAGGTGGACGCTATAGACTAGAGCCGGTTTGTATTTTTCTATAACCAAAAGGCTGACGTTACGCATGACATTTTAAGAGTAAGTTTAAATGTGGTCGATTAATACAGGTGCACTCGGCTGTCAATTAGGGTAGGCCTTAAAAGGAGGAAAAGGGTCCCATACAATTTTTAAAAGATTAAAATTAAAAACTTAGGAATTCGGATGATAATAATAAGCAAAAGGACAGCAGTTTTCCCAATTAGCAGCCGAGTGCACCGGTTTCCGTGCAGGGACACGCGGCTGATCACCGCGCGCTGTGCAGTCCACACAGCGCCCCCGACTGCCAACTACTCTAACTAGCAGTACGGTATATAAACCATCAACACATCTCCCAAGTAAAGTTAATGGTTAATACATTTTAAAAAGAATGGGCATAAAATCATGCTATTTATCGTAAAGAATCTATTTAATTTGTTGGGTAATTGTTACTATAATTGTAATACATGTTGGGCTTAACTAAGATTTGTTACTAAAAAAGATAATAATTAGAATTTTACTTAATAGCAGAAAAGTTTAGAAACTTGTTGATTTTTTTCAGCGCCTGTCAAATTTACTCATGTACTTATCATGAATATTCATCAAAGAAAGGAAATCATCATGTTCTATATTTATAATGGTTGGGAATTCCCAAGCAGTGTGTCCCTCAAATCAGAATAACGACTCGTACAAACAGCTGTTGACAAACCTCTTCCGCGTTATAACAAGCACCGCCCTCTATCAGTAATATGCTGTATTGTGGGTTTCGCTCATATCATACTTTCTCAACGTCCAGAATAGGTTTCCCTGTCTATTTTAAAGGGACCGTAAACTCGCAAATCATTGGGGATTGAAGCGTAGCCCGACTCGTATATAATAATAATAATATATAGCTTTTATAGAGCGCCATCTATCTAGTTGCCTATTCAGAGGCGCATTATTACCCTTGGTCATCAGGTACAGTTCAAACCCGCACAATTATCTTGTGCCCCATCTCAACTCCCAGGGGAGCATACTAGCCCAAGCTGCCCAACGGGCGCTGAAGGCTAATTAACACCCGACCAAGTACCCATTTATACTCCTGGGTAGGGAGCAGCAATGTGGATAATATTCGGAATTCTCCGTACATCTTCGGTGAACGACAGCGCAAATGCGGTGATGCAGGCAACCCGTAAGCATGGCACTATATCCCTATGCAGCACGCATTCAACCGAACCAAAACTAACTCAACACCCCACTAGCAAACCACCCCACCCTCGACTGCAGTTTTAGTCCAGTCAAAATATGAAATAACCCACCACTAATTGCAACAGAAACGATTCCACTTGTATATGTTGTAGAATAGCCACCAAAACAACATACTAAAAGTTGACAAAAATTGGAGTGGTGGATAAGGGTCTAATTTGCATAAATTCAAAATGGCCGCCATACAGCCTTTTCAAGGCCATATCTCTGCATATGAAGCACTTAGAAAGTTAATTCTGGTGTCTACACCCATGTTTTCAAGGTCAAGGAACACAATTGTAACCTAATTAGCAACATTCAGGTAACCCATCATACCTAATTTGCATAAAGTTGTAAATAATTTATTCAAAATGGCCGCCACCTATCATATATAAGCCTTTATCTCAGTATGAACCCAACAGAACAATATTTATTGTATATAGAACCATGTTTCCAGGTTATGGAACAGAATGTTAGTATATTTGCAACTTTTAAGCACCCCTTTATAGCTAATTTGCATATAAATATATTCAAAATGGCCGCCATGTAGGACAATTAATCCCATATCTCGAGATATGAGACACATACAAATTAAATCTAAGTGTCTACACCCATGTTTTCAAGGTCAATGAACACAATTGTAACCTAATTAGCAACATTCAGGCATCCCATCATGCCTAATTGGCATAAAGTAAATAATTTATTCAAAATAGCCGCCATGTATCCTATCTAAGCCTTTATCTCAGTATACGAACCCAACAGAAAGATGTTTATTGTATATAAAACCATGTTTTCAGGTTATGGACAAGATTATAGTAAATTTGCAACATTTAAGCACCCCCCTTATACTAGCTATTTGCACATAAATATATTATTTAAGGCAGCCATGTACGGCATATGTATATATCATTGGAAATGACACAGGTTATGAATTAATTCTGTCGTTATTCTATATACATATTGTCAATGTCAAACACATGATTGTGGCCATTTCAAGCATATTAATCATGAATACCTAATTTGCATAAATTTGAATATACATAAAACTTAACAGAACTCCTTCCTAGGTCAGTCTGTATATTAAATATTCGTCGAAATAAATGTTAACAGAATAATTAAGAATGTTTTACATTTCATTGTTGGCTAGAAATGGTGACAAACCAATGATGATAACTTATTTGAAGCTAGTGTTAGTTCATAAATGAAATGACAGGAAAATGCATCACAGAGTACACATTCAAAAGAAGAGATCAAGCCTTGGCTATGAGTGAAAACACATCAGTGAAAACAAAAGAGGGAGCCATCCAAAGCGATCCTCAGCTACTGTTTAAGAGACTCATAACACAAGAAAATCTCCAAGAGGCGTTTGATTATGAGCTGTGTAGCTATCCTCCTGCACTGTTCGAGAACAAGTTCACACCGCGACTGGAGAACAATTGTTCACACCACGACTGGCAAACAAAGCTTAACTGGCTGATACACGTGGGAGACGTTTCATACCTTAAGGAGCATCTGTACATTCAATACATCTTAGATAGCGGAGCATTTTACTGCAGTCTGCACATGATCATCTGGAACAAAGGCCCATCATATGATGACATGATATGCAAGCAGTATGTCTCGTATGTGGAGAATCACTATGATAAGCCAACTGTGGTGTTTGATGGCTACATGAAGGGCCCCGAGTACGAAATACGTCATCCACAGACGCTGAACTGGATTGCGCGTGTGTGTACCTGTACAAGTTTTCTGGTTCGATGGTATTCAACGGGAAGAAGGAGGACTTTCTCTCCTACATTAAAAACAAGCAGAAGTTCATCATGCTGCTTGACGGACATCTAAGACAGGTTGGGTGCCCTACAAAACATGATCCAGGAGATGATGATATATTCATTTTCCAGACTGCTATCACCATTACTGAGGCCGAGGGAATACATACGCATACTGTTCTTGTTGCAGATGATATGAAAAGTCTGGTTCTCCTTTGTTACCATGCCGAGACAACAATGCAGAACATGTTTCTTCGTCCGGAACCTCGGCACTGCGTGAAGAAGGAGCACAGATGTTCGGACATATCAATTCTGAAATCTGCACTGGGTGCTAGGTAACAGCATTTTATACATGCATGCTTTCCTTGGCTGTGACACGACATCCCATATTTGGGAAGGGAACAGCTCTGAAGCTTGTTCGCACTAACAGTCTTTGGAGATCAAAGGAGTACAAAGGCTGATGTTATATCAGCAGGAGGGAACGCAATTGTTGGTCTATACAAAAATTAGCCAGATGATAACCTGAACAGTCTCTGTCTTCAACGTTTTCATGAGAAGGTCAGCACCTGTAGCGTGCAACCTACTTATGCAGCTGCTTCTTTTCATAGCCAGTATGTATTCTTGTCAATGCAGCAATGGAAGGGAAATTAAATCCAGCCATTGGCCTGGGGTTGGAGTGAGCGAGATGGAGAATTTAGTCTGATTTCTTCAGACAAAGCTGTAGCTCCTAGGAATCTACTGAAGCACCACAATTGGCTTATCATAGTGTCTCTCCACATGTGAGACATACTGCTTGCAGATGTCATCGTATGATGGACCTTTGTTCCAGATGATCCTATGCAGACTGCAGTAATGCTCCGCTATCTAAGATGTATTGAATGTACCGATGCTCCTGGAGGCATGAAACGTCTCCAAATTGTATCAGCCAGTTGAGCTTTGTTTGCCAGTCGTGGTATGAACTTGTTCTCCAGTCGTGGTGTGAACTTGTTCTCGAACAGTGCAGGAGGATAGCTACACAGCTCATAATCAAACGCCTCTTGGAGATTTTCTTGTGTTATGAGTCTCTTAAACAGTAGCTGAGGATCGATTTGGATGGCTCCCTCTTTTGTTTTCACTGATGTGTTTTCACTCATAGCCAAGGCTTGATCTCTTCATTTGAATGTGTACTCTGTGATGCATTTTCCTGTCATTCCATTCATGAACTAACACTAGTTTCAAATGAGTTATCATAATTGTTTTTTTTAGCATTTCTAGCCAACAATGAAATGTAAAACATTCTTTATCATTAAATCAAACATTTACTTTGACGAATATTTAATATACAGACTGAGCTAGGAAGGAGTTCTGTTAAGTTGTATGTATATTCAAATTTATGCAAATTCGGTATTCATGATTAATATGCTTGAAATGGCCACAATCATGTGTTTGACATTGACAATATGTATATAGAATAACGACAGAATTAATTCATAACATGTGTTATTTCCAATGATATATACATATGCCGTACATGGCTGCCTTACAAACTATATTTATATGCAAATTAGCTATAAGGAGGGTGCAAATAATGTTGCAAATATACTATAATCTGGTCCATAACCTGGAAACATGGTTTTATATACAATAAACATCTTTCTGTTGGGTTCGTATACTGAGATAAAGGCTTAGATAGGATACATGGAGCCCATTTTGAATAAATTATTTACAACTTTATGCAAATTAGGTATGATGGGTTGCCTGAATGTTGCTAATTAAGTTACAATTGTGTTCATTGACCTTGGAAACATGGGTGTAGACACTTAGATTTACTTTTTATGTGTCTCATATCTCGAGATATGGGATTAAGTGTCCTACATGGCGGCCATTTTGAATATATTTATATGCAAATTAGCTATAAAGGAGTGCTTAAAAGTTGCAAATATACTAACATTCTGTTCCATAACCTGGAAACATGGTTATATATACAATAAATATGTTTTCTGTTGGGTTCATACTGAGATAAAGGCTTATATATAATACATGGCGGCCATTTTGAATAAATTATTTACAACTTTATGCAAATTAGGTATGATGGGTTGCCTGAATGTTGCTAATTAAGTTACAATTGTGTTCCTTGACCATGAAAACATGGGTGTAGACACCATAATTAACTTTTTAAGTGCTTCATATCCAGAGATATGGCCTTGAAAAGGCTGTATGGCGGCCATTTTGGATTTATGCAAATTAGACCCTTATCCACCACTCCAATTTTTGTCAACTTTTAGTATGTTGTTTTGGTGGCTATTCTACAACATATACAAGTGGAATCGTTTCTGTTGCAATTAGTGGTGGGTTGACCCCCTTTTTTTCATAATTTGACTGGACTATTTTGTTAGCATGCAGATCCAAGATTGCCGTTATGTGTACGGCGACAATAGGGGCAAGCGAATTACTCAAATTAAAATAGGTTTTTAAATAGTTTTTAATGATGTCTCTTTTTAATCATTATTTTTTAAAAACGATCACATGCACAATTTGGTATAAAAAGAATAGTTAAAACCAATGAGTTTTTAGAAAGCGCCCTTTTGAGTTGTAACGGCTCTTTTATAATAATAACAGGGTTTTTACTTAGTCGTTTGTTATTGTGTATACATTTCGAGCATGGTAGAGTTATAACTATTACTTTGTACCGCAATGGTGCAGGTTTTAGTTACTAAAAATTAAGTTTGACCAAAACTGAACTATCCCTTAGAAACAAGAAAAAAAAATTTACCATTTTATTTTGTATTTGTTTCAACCAAAATGGTAATTACAAATAGGAATAACCCCAAATTGCAGTAAACCCGGTAAACGACAGCGCAAATGCGGTGATGCAGGCAACCCGTAAGCATGTAACTATATCCCTATGCAGCACGCATTCAACCGAACCAAAACTAACTCAACACCCCACTAGCAAACCACCCCACCCTCGACTGCAGTTTTGTTAGCATGCAGATCCAAGATTGCCGTTATGTGTACGGCGACAATAGGGGCAAGCGAATTACTCAAATTAAAATAGGTTTTTAAATAGTTTTTAATGATGTCTCTTTTTAATCATTATTTTAAAAAAACGATCACATGCACAATTTGGTATAAAAAGAATAGTTAAAACCAATTAGTTTTTAGAAAGCGCCCTTTTGAAAAAAAACAATTTACCATTTTATTTTGTATTTGTTTCAACCAAAATGGTAATTACAAATAGGAATAACCCCAAATTGCACAATTATTAATCGACAACACCCTTACATTTTCCCGATTAATGTAGGCTTCATAAGGATGTAGAAGGGCAAATGGTCCCATTAAAAAAAAAAGAATTTGAATAATAATAATAATAAACAAAAAATGGCCCTAAAGAGAACCGCGCACAACTGACAGCCGAGTGCACCGGCTTCCGTGCAGGGACTCGCGGCTGATCCCCGCGGGCTCCACACTCCACACAGCGTCCCCGACTGCCAACTACTCTAACAAGCAGTACGGTATATAAACCTTCAACACAACCGCCAAGTAAAGTTGATGGTTAATAAAAACAAAATTGGTAAACGATCTTGTTATTTATCGTGAAGAATCCATTTAATTTGTTGGGAAATTGGAACTATAATAATTGTAATTTAATTTGGGCTTGAATCAGATTCGTTGCTCAAAAAGAAAGTATTTAAATTTGACAAAATAGCAGAAAAGGTTAGAAACTTGTTGAATTTACAGCGCCTGTCAAATTTGCTCATAAACTTGTCATGAATATTCATCAAACAGAAGACATCATCATGCTTTCTATTTATAACGGTTGGGAATTCCCAAGCAGTGTGTTATTATAGTATGCCCTCAATGATTGAAACCAGTTGACAAACCTCTTCCGCTTTGTCTAAGCACGCCCTCTATCAATACAATGCTATACAATGGGATCGTTCATAATAATATCAACCTTTCACAAATTCTCAACATCTCGTCTAACATTGTCAACTGAAATCCTCAAAACGTACAAGACTAGACTAAGAGCGATTCTCACATCTTGTTTTCGTATTACCAATAAAAGCAGGCAACAGGTTTCGGTTTTTTACAAATTTCTCTTTCGTTATGAAGATATTTCATGAATGAAGTGTTCGGATTTGAAAGTTTACGAGGGAGATGTAATGTACATCTGAGTACAAAGTTATAGTGTAGTGAGTTATTCAATATTCAATTCAATTCAATTCAATTCATGTATTTATTTCCATTTTCAATAATAAAAAACAATAGCAAAGATATATACAAAAATAAGCATTTGCATTATACAGGGAAATGAAAATACGGAGAAAAAAAAAAGCCAAATGCCTTTGTAGAGGTATGGTTCCCCCGGGGGGGGGGGGCACTCTCATACAAAAGTGCTATCCCCTCGTGTCCATCAACCTCTAAAACATGACCCTAATGTCGAAAACTTCTGCACCTGAAAGGGTACATTTTTGTGTGTGTTTTTTGTATAATGAGTGCTGAAAACCACCCCTTTTTAAGGAAAATGTCGACGACGCCGTATACAGTTGAAAATTATACCCTTTCGAGACTTGTTTGGACACGGGTGCGTAGCCAGTCACTCATGTTGGGAGTGACCCCCCCCCCCCCCCCGGATGGTTTCCATTATAAAGAGATTTACTTATACAAACAAAACTAATAAAGACACATACATGACCAACATGACAGGGGCAACGTGCATGGCAAGTAAAACAAATCGGAGAAATCATTACAAAATCATAAATATCACTTTGCATATGTCGCTCATTATTTCCATTTACTCTACCATATCACATCCAGTTGCCATGGAATTTTCACGCAACACTCAATGGACATATCGGATTCAATAAATAGTTATTGAATCATTTGGGCCCAAACACAGACGTTTAACTAAACATAAAAAATATTGTCTGGATTTATAAACAGAAAATGAAAGAAAATATTTCAGTGTCTGAAAATGTTACAATTATAATTTGTATGAATATTCGTGACCAAAGAAATTAAATCATCCGTGCCCGTCCGTAGCCAGGAGAGGGGGGGGGGGGGGGGGGTGGGGGGGGGGGGGGTTGGTGCGTAGGCTACAATGGGCTTCGATCTTGGGGGATAGGGGATATATCCCCTACAGTGGCATTACAAGTTCAAGTTCAAGTTTCAAGTTTCAAGTTTATTGTATTTATCTTTCTTATATAACACACATTACAAATATGACATGAACATAACAAAATTGACAGAATATGGCGTTACAATAGAAAGATGAGGTGACCTAGGTTGAAAGCAAAGCTTGTGGAATTAAGGTCCCTCGTGAGTTGCTTATGAGTATGTCAAGATAGACAAACTCGTCAAATAGAAATACTGAATACACACACACACACACACACGCACGCACACTTATTCACAAAGCAATGCCCGGCATCTGCATGAAAGCAGATGGCAAGGATTTATGTCTATAGATAAAAGGCAAAATAGTTAGTTTGCAGATATACTAAGTTTCGATGTACGTGTTATTCATGAAAGTTTTTAGATTTCAACTTGTGCCTTTTATAATAGCGATTTAAGAAAAGAAAGACAAATTAATGTGGTTGTGTATTATAGCCTTCAGGTACAATTAAAGGGGACCACCAGATAAAGAACAACACAATTATGATATGTTTTGGTACCGTTTTGTGATTTCAAATAGATACCCAACATTTTTCAAAGGGTTGTGTAATTCATAAACAAACCACTACTATTTCCTGGTTCGTACGGGCCAAACATTTGCGAGTGAGTCACTGCGATTCACGCGTACGTTTGTAGACAATAGAATCCCGGGCGATTCGTTCGCTCTGCACACATTAGTCTTCGCAATTCAGACCGCATGAACGCATGCTTTAGAATGGTGAGGCGTTTTCCAGTTATATATTTTTGTTCTGGAAACATATTTGTGTGAACTTGTTGATGGAATGGAATACCAAAGATGTTATCTTTCTTTAATAAGAATAACATTTTTGGGTGGTGGTACCCTTTAATTATTGGTACTTCCCGAAATGACCCTTGACACTAAATTGGTTGGTTTTGATTCCATTGGAAGTTCATTGAATACAACATGTGAAATGAGAATCATTCTCTTTCGAATGCTCTCATAGTTGTAAAATTGGATTTCAAAAAATGTTTTGTATAAGTTTACCCTGCCGGGTGACATCTTGACTTTTTAGAAAATGACAAAAAATGCTTATAGACTTCTTTGAAACAAATTGAATAGGTTTTTACATAGTTGTTAATGATGTCTCTATTTAATCATTATTTAAAAAAAAAAAACGATCACCTGCACAATTTTGTATGAAAAATGGTTAAAACTAATTCGTTTTAAGAGAGCGCCCTCTTGAGTTGTAATGGCTCTTTTTTAATGATCACAGTGTTTTTACTTAGTCGTTTGTAATTGTGTATAGCTTTCGAGCATGGTGGAATTATATCTATTAGTTTGTAGCGAAATGGTGCAGGTTTGGGTTACTAAAATTAAGTTTGACCAAAACTCAACTATATCTTTAAAACAAGAACAATTTTTACCATTTTGTATTTGTTTATATAACCAAAAAGGTAATTACAAATAGGAATAACCCCAAATTGTACATTTATTAATCGACAACAACCTTACATTTTCCTGATTCATGTAGGCTTTAAAAGGAGGGCAAAGGGTCCCATATAAAAACAAAGAAATAGAAATTTGAATAATAATGATGAACAAAAAAAAAAAGGCTCTTAAAAGAACCCCCAAGTGACAGCCGAGTGCAACCGGCTTCCGTGCAGGAACTCGCGGCATACCACGGGCTCCCCCACTCACACAGCGTCCCCGACTGCCAACTACTCTAACTAGCAGTACGGTATATAAACCCTCAACACAACCGCCCAAGTTAAGTTGATGGTTAATAAAACAAAAATTGGTAAACGATTTTGCTGAGTTATCATGAAGAATCCATTCAATTTGTTGGGAAATTGGAACTATAATAATTGTAATTTAATTTGGGCTTGAATCAGATTCGTTGCTCAAAAAGAAAGTATTTAAATTTGACAAAATAGCAGAAAGGTTTAGAAACTTGTTGAATTTTCAGCGCCTGTCAAATTTGCTCATGACTTGTCATGAATTTCATCAAAGAAAGGAAATCATCCTGTTCTATATTTATAATGGTTGGGAATTCCCAAGCAGTGTGTCCCTCAAATCAGAATAACGACTCGTACGACAGCTGACAAAACCTCTTCCGCGTTATTTCAAGCACGCCCTCTATCAATAATGCTATACGTACAGTGGGGTTTGTTCATATATTATACTTTCTCAAAGTCTATTACTTTGAATTGAATTGAATTGAACTTTATTTTCCACATCATCAACTAGCAACATTGTCAACTGAATCCACAAAACTTACAAGACTTGAGCGAATCGCACATACCAGTCTCTTTGTTTTCGTATTACCATTAGAAGCATGTAACCGGTTTCGGTTTTTACGAATTTCTCTTCGTTATGAAGATATTTCATGATTGAAGACAGTGTTCGGATTTCAAAAGTTTCCGTCATGTCCTTGGGAGATGTTCATCATGAGTACAAAGATGCATACTATATTATACTGCAATGGTGCAGATTTTTACTAAAATGAAGTTGACCAAAACTCAACTAATCATTTAAAACAAGAACAATTTTTACCATTTGTATTTGTTTATATAACCAAGAGGTAATTACAAATAGGAATAACCCCAAATTGCACTTTTATTAATCGACAACACCCTTACATTTTCCTAATTAATGTAGGATGTAAAAGGAGGACAAAAGGTCGCATTAAAAATAAAAATAGGAATTTGAATAATAATGATAAACAAAAAGACAGGATCTTAAAAGACTGAAAACCAGTCGGATCGGGTCGAGTCGGCTCTGTCTGCGCCGGGCTTCAACAACCCCATCCTCTTCCTCCAGCTTGGTCGCTCCCCTTCCTTGCTGCCAGCGGATGGCAAGGGTGTATGGCTATAGATGATATGCAAAATAGTTAGTTCGCAGATATAATTATTGTTCAATGTACGTGTTATTTATCAAAGGTTTGATAAGATTTCATCATGTTTTTATTAAGGCCTTCTATGGTAGCATTCAAACAATAACAAAATGTAACTATGTATAGGCCTTCATACAAAAAAAGTATTCGCTTTAAAAAAAAAACATTATTTATAATTTGTATTTTTCTATAAACAAAAGGCCGACGTTAATCAGGTTATTTTAAGAATAAGTTTAAGTGTGGTCGATTGATAAAGGTGCAATCGGCTGGCAATTGGGGTAGGTCAAAATGGTCCAATAACAAAAAAAAAATTACATTGGGATTTTGGATGATGATAATAAGCAAAAAGGACAGGGGGTTAGAGAAAGGACATATAGCAGCCGAGTGCACCGGCTTCCGTGCAGGGACACGCGGCTGATCACCGCGCGCTCCACACTACACACAGCGTCCCCGACTGCCAACTACTCTAACTAGCAGTACGGTATATAAACCTTCAACACAACCGCCAAGTAAAGTTAATGGTTAATACATTTTAAAAAGAATGGGTATAAAATCATGCTATTCATCGTAAAGAATCTATTTATTTTGTTGGGTAATTGTCACTATAATTGTAATATATTTTGGGCTGAACTAAGATTTGTTACTAAAAAAAATTAAAAAAATTGAATTTAAAAGTTTAGAAACTTGTTGATTTTACAGCGCCTGTCAAATTTACTCATGTACTTCTCATGAATATTCATCAAAGAAAGGAAGTCGTCATGTTCTATATTTATAATGGTTGGGAATTCCCAAGCAGTGTGTCCCTCAAATCAGAATAACGACTCGTACAAACCGTTGACAAACCTCTTCCGCGTTATAACAAGCACCGCCCTCTATCAGTAATATGCTGTATAGTGGGTTTCGCTCATATCGTATCCTTTCTCAACGTCCAGAAAAGGTTTTCCTGTTTATTTTAACACTTGTGTCATAAAATTGTATCAATTTGTACTTCAATTTCGTTCCAAGAAGCTGCAGAGAATATGCCAATGCCAACTTCTATTTCTTATATTGTCTAAAGTGTGACAATGGATTGGAAAACCTATACTATCAACGCTGTCAACTGAAATCCACAAAACTGACAAATAGTTTTTTATATAATAATATAATATAAATATTTATAAAGCGCACTTATCTAAAAAAATTACTCAAGGCGCTTATACTACGAACAAAACAAACATTCAACAGTACTATCTCTCTACAAAATTTAGCAAACTACTTACAAATAAAATTCTACTGATAACTTTGGGTAAATAAGAAAGTCTTCAGATGCCTCTGGAAAGTTTCCAGGCACTGAGCATTACGAATGTAAATGGGTAATTTATTCCATAGGACAGTGGCAACATGCGCGAATGCACGATCACCGTAGGCGGTTCTGGTTCTAGGGACTTCAAGGATGGGTGAAGAAGCAGAGCGGAGTGTGTAATGGGATGACTTCATGGTGAGGAGATCTTGTAGGTACTTGGGTGCAATGTTATTGAGTGCCTTAAATACAAGTGTTAGGATTTTGTATTCAATCCTTTTCTGGACTGGAAGCCAGTGGTGCTGCTTTAGAATTGGAGTAATGTGATCAGTCCTCTTCACACGTGCCACAACTCGTGCCGCGTTGTGAAGAACTCTCTGCAGTCTGGAAACGGATGAATTTGGTAGAACAACCAACACTGCATTGCAGTAGTCCAGCCGTGATGTTACTATAGCATGTATGACCTTTGCAGCATCAGAGTCGGACAAGTATTTCCTTATCTTGGCAATGTTTCTGAGATGATAGTGTTCACTTTTGCAGACAGCCGAGATGTGAGCATTCATGTTGAGCTTGTTGTCGAGAATTACACCGATATCTCGTACGGTATCTGAGATCGGCAGCTCATGATCATTGATGGTGACATTCTGTATACTGAAGATGGAGTGTTGATGCCTTGAGCCAATAAGAAGTATGTCTGTCTTATCATGGTTCAGTTTGAGGAAATTGGTGTCCATCCACTTCTGCATTTCGGCCATACAGTCCTGGATCCTCTGGCATGCAGTAATGTTTGAAAGGCCTGGCTTGAATGTAACATAGAGTTGAGTATCGTCTGCATATAGATGGTAATTCATGTCCTGGCGCTCTGCGATGTTCCCCACAGGTGAAGTGTACATGGTGAACAGGATGGGTCCCAGGACGGACCCCTGAGGAACGCCACAATCCATGTTCCGTTGTTCCGATTTAGAGCCATCTATGACGACAGATTGTGTTCGTGCACTCAGGTAGGAGCGGAACCAATCCAGCGCATCACCAGATATGCCAAAAAGACGGGACATCCTGGAAAGTAATAACTCGTGGTCCACTGTGTCGAATGCTGCTGAGAGATCCAACAAGAATAGCAAAACCATCTGTTTTTTGTCCAGGGATGTCAGGATATCACTGGTAACTCTGACTAAGGCCGTTTCCACACTGTGACCTGGTTTATAGGCTGACTGAAAATGTTCGAACAGGTTATTGTCTTTTAGGTACATACAAAGACGATCAGCGACAATTCTCTCAAGAAGCTTAGAGATGAACGGAAGTTGAGAGACTGGTCTATAATTGTTGAGGGACTCGGGATCAAGAGTATTTTTCTTCAGTAGAGGTGTGACATACGCAAGCTTGAAACTGTCTAGAACTGTAGCGGATGAGAGTGAAGAGTTGATGACCTTCAGCATAATCTTCGCAAACACAGCGGGTGCCTGCTTCACCATCCAAGTAGGGATCGAGGGCACACGACTTGCATGGGGATGATCCGATTATCTTTGTAATTTCGCTCAGTGTTGCTAGCTGAATTTCTCTCCATCCAGCTACATGCAGATTTTCAGGCAGTCTATCAACGACGGTTGAGCTGGACATCGCCTGGCGAATAGTAGCGATCTTTTCTTGGAAGAACACACTAAATCTGTTCGCAAGATCTTTGCTGTTTACACTCTTTGGTAGAATATTTGAGTTAGATCTACCAAGGAGATCGTTGACCAGTTGGAAGAGACGTTTCTGATCACCATTGCAGTCAGCAACCTTGTTTTGTATGTGTTCTTTCTTAGCATTCGATGTCATCTCAGTGAAGATATTACGTTGATCTATAAAGGTCTGACGGTCGTTTTGCAGTCCTGACTTCCGCCAACGCCTTTCTGCTCTTCTGGTACACTGTTTCTCTTGCCGGATATCGCTTGTATACCACGGTGTTGGTTGATGGTCAACAACATGCGTAATTTTTTCTGGGGCATGAACATCTAAAGTATTTGTGATTGCACCGTTGAATGTGACAGCAAGTTGATTAACTTCAGTTTTCTTCCAGAAATCGTGTTGATTGAGAGAAGTTTCCACATCATCTATGAATGATGCCATGTCGATTGAACGGAGTTTCCTGTATTTCTTCTCAACCTTCTGGCGGCGAGGCTTTGCAAGTTTACAGCTAAAGTGGATGGATGCATGGTCCGATAGAAATGATCCAACTCGAACATCCTCTAAGACATCAGTGTCGGATTTATTGATGACGAGATCGATGATGTGACCAGCCATATGTGTTGGGTGACTGATGTGTTGAATACAGCTACAGTCATTCAAGAGGTTTGCAAACTGATTAGTCTCTGGATTCACCGTAACATCCATGTTGATATTAAAATCCCCCACAAGGATGAAGTTTTCCTGCCTGATGGCAAGATCATCAAGAACTGTTGTAAACTCGGGTACGAACATGTGTCTAGCAAGACCATTTTGCGCAGAAGGTGGAGGTATGTACACCACTGCTAGAAGCACAGAAGTATTCCCTATACTGAGCTTGAACTCGGCATATTCAAAGCTTCGAAACTGCTGGAGGGGTCGAAGCACAGTATCTATGTGTCTCCTGGTGACGATTGCTATTCCACCACCACGACTTTTTTGTCAAATAGTTGTTCATGATGTCTCTATTTAAATTTTTTTTATCACATGCACTATTATGCAATATTATAAAAATTTGTTTAAACTAATTAGTTCATAGAGAGCACCCTCTTGAGTTGTAATTGCTCTTTTTGAATGAAAACAGTGTTTATACATGGTCGTTTGTAATTGTGTATACCGTTCGAGCACGGTGGAGTTATAACTATTACTTTGTACCGTAGTGGTACAGTTTTTGGTCAAACTTAATTTCAGTGATCAACAATACCTTTAACACAAGACAAATTTGTTACCATTTTGTTTTTGTTTTAAACCAAATAGGTAATTACAAATAGGAATAACCCCAAAATGCAACATGACACCCTAACATTTTCTGCTTAATATAGGCTTTAAAAGGAGGGCAAAAGGTCCCATAAAAACAAAAACAAAGAAAGGCTCTTTAAACAACAACCTTACATTTTCCTGATTAATATAGGCTTTACAAGGAGGGTAAAGAGTCCCTTACACACAAAAACAAAATAGGACTTTGAATAATGATAATAAGCAAAAGGATGGCTCTTAGGAACCCCTAAAATTGCAGCCGAGTGCGCTGGCTTCTGTACCTGGACTCGCGGCTGATCACCGCGGGCTCCACACTCCATGCACAGCGCCCACGCCTGCCACATACACTATGCAGCAGTACGGTATATAAACCTTCAACACAACCGCCAAGTAAAATTGGTGGTTAATGAAACAGAATTGGTAAACAAACATGTTATTTGTCGTGAAGAATCCATTTGATTTGTTGGGTTATTATTACTATAATAATTGTAATTCAATTTGGGCTTAAGTCAGATTTGTTACTCAAAAAGAAAGCATTCAAATTTTTGAAAAATAGCAGAAAAGTTTAGAAACTTGTTGAATTTACACAGTATACATGCAACGCGTTGTGAATCGCTTGCATCAATGCAAGTCGTATGCATAAAATATTGCATATAATGCCTATAATGAGCTACGACATGGCCCAGTTCCCCTTCTCCCTGTGTGCTCAGAATTAATTTTCCGACCATGAATTTGCCACAAATTGTAAGCTTAAACTATAAAGATTGTAATATGGTATTCAACTCGTAAAAATTGATGTTTTAAAATGTGTAAAAAATAGGAATAAAAACTTGTGAAAAAAATAAGTTTGAAAAGTAATTTCTTTCGTTAAAAAACACTTTTCATTCTCCGTGTATCCAAAATATTAATTACTTACTACTGTTTATAGATATTGCTCTAGCAGAATATCATACTTTTTGTAAAGGTTGTTTTTTCATCCGGTCAGGAACTAGCAAAATACTAGGCGATGCATACGAGACTTCGGCAAATAATTGACATGGTCGATTTGCGATCATTTCGAACCGGGGGATACCACGCCATCTCTTGCTCTGCGTCGATTATCTATGTACTGCGCGATTATCACGTACAGCGTGCTCTGCATGCAGTTGGCCATGAACGAACACGCACCTGATTTTACTTTCGGGTGCGTAACCCCCGGAATAAACGGCTTTATATTGCCCCACATACGTATTATTGTGTATGTTGTTATCATCGAACATGACTTGAACAAGAAAAAAGTGAAAATACAAATAATGTCTTCACTGGGATTGCAATAGTAACGTTCAATGCATTACAAAGGCTTCTCACGCATGTGAGCAATTAATAATATGTATTATACTTATACTCATAATTTCTAGGTATAGTAGGCCTACTACATACTGCTGAGCATATGTTAATTCAGTTACAGAGTGGAATTTATATTTCAGTTACCTAAAAAAATGTACACAATCATTAGAAGGTGCTATATGGTTGTAAGTGAGGTATCATTTGAAAGAGTAAGACATGTGCTAAATTATGAACTATATGTTGTGGCTATGTAATGTAATTTGCCACCCTATTACGTAACATCTTTTTTCAAAGAAATACATAAGACTTAGTTTTGTAATAGTGAACTTTCTTACAAAACCATTCCAGAAGATTGTTCTTTCCATTTTTTTTTCTTCAGGATCAGAGGGGTAGATATTCATAATCATTTGGTGTAAATTTCAATTGTTAAAGCTCATTATTTGTTTTATATAATTTATATCATATATTTTTGAACCGGGGTTCAAATGACTCTGTTGTATGTCAGTGAAATTGGTTACTTGGAACTATAATCTCTAATTTTATTTTTGCCATACAGTTAATTGTCATAACCATCATCAACAACATCATTATCATTATCATCAACATCGTTACTGGCATCGTCATCATCACGATCAACATTGTCAACATCTTCATCATTATCAAGTATCAGCATGCATCATCATCGTGCATCATCAACATCACCATCATTATCACCATCAACATCATCATCATCATCACCACCGTCATCGTAACGATAATCACGTCATCATCGACAGCATCATCGTCACGATCGACGCCATCGTCATGATTACCAACATCATCGTCACAATCATCATGTCATCATCATTATCATCATCACCACCGCGTCATCGTAACGATAATCACGTCATTATCCTCACGATCATCGACATCATCATCGACGTCATCGTCACAATCATCATGTCATCATCCATCGTCCTCCCCACCATCAATGATTCATCACTCATCAGTCATAGTGATCACTTCAAAATAACAATAAATCCTATTACCAGTATTCACAAAAAGAAATCAAAGGTTGTGAATGATCATCTTCATTTTCATAGATTGAACTCTAAATTGAGCTACAGAGTTGTGCCATTGTTCTACTAGTCAGAACTTCAACAAAAAAAAAACACACCTTTTTCATATAGATTTACGTGTGAGGAAAACATCTCCTAGCTCGTCAAGAAGTTTGGCCATGAACTAGGTTTTTTCCTATGACATCTATAAAAATGTTCTTGTGTCTGAATATGTAATTCCCCACGCGTTTTAAAGGAATAGTTGTATACATGCATCAGTAAAAATCCACCATTGCATTTATACAAATTTATCAAGAAGTGAAATGATTGGAACTGGGTCTTTGAAAGAAAACAAGTTATATTTGATACGTTTTCTAAATTTTCCATTTGTTTTTAATGCTGTTACTCATAATGTGGGTTTACATGAGACTTTACTTAAACAGTATTGGTGACGAGCCTGACAAACATAATTCTGATCATTGGGTGTGAATAAAATATTGATTTGTTGTAGCTTTGTATCCCCTTCCAGTGGAATATTCAACGATGAATATTTTTGTCACTTACCTAAACTACAGATTGTGCAGAACTACAAACAGAACAATGTGTTAAAAATGCATTTATTTAAAACTTAGAAATAAAAGATGTTTCCTGCACAGAAAATGGATTTTGGTATAGAAATACACTGCAAAGAAAATATTATTAAATTCATTTAAGTTCAATTTGTTTCAACCTCAGCCTCTTTGGTGCACAATAAATAGGTGGCTAAGAAACAGATTGGCATATCTTGTTGATGCATCTTTCTCAGGTGTAATTGAGTCTCTCAATTCTTTATGGAATTTCAATCTACAAGTATGAACAATTTACAACTTCAACTAACCTTAAATTAGTGACTGACGAGCTTTCGTTCCCTAATTTAAGGTTAGTTGAAGCTGTAAATTTTTCATCTGAATCTCTGTAACCGATGAAAGTTTTTTGTATTAATCTACAATCAGTCTGTTTCTGTAATTCCTGGGTATCCGTTCTTGATAATATTAAACGTGCACCTGTAAAGTGTCAGATATTGCCCTGGTGTGGTGTGGTTGTGGTGTGCAATGGTTGGGTGCATAGGGTGCCTGTGGTGGATGGATATTGGTAAACGTGGGTACTCTAGCAGTGGACGATTACTGGCACGAGTTCGATGTTGTGGATGATGCAGGTTGGCAGCATCAGGTGACTTTGGAGGGTGCAGGTTGGCTGTATCAGGTGGCCATGTTGAATGATGGTCAAGGTGTACAAACTTCACTCTTGGGACCTGATAGTATGAAAAATAAATTTAAAAAATATTGTCAAGATTGTCTTCTTTTGCAGTTTAACCACATATTTGTATAACAATGTTTATGCATACCTTCTAATTAGAATAGATAAATGATAAATATCAAAGATATTTCAAATTAAAATGCAATAAAATCATGTTTCATGTACTGAAAACAAATTTGAGAAGAGGCATGGCTGCAAGAAAATATTGGATCATTATTTTTTTTCACTGTGGACATCAATCAAGATTTCTGTGACCCCAAGACTATTACAACATAATCATGAGAATTAGAAACAAAATGTACCTGCTTGGGCAACTAGTGATTGCCATAAACCTGTGATGGGCAATGGTTAGGTGCATCAGGTGGATGGTTATTTGCAAGTTGGAGTTGCGCTGGACGATCGCTGGCAAGAGTTGGATGTCGTGGTGGATGATGCAGGAGGTTGGCAGCATCAGGTGCTTGATGGGTGCAGGTCAGGCACATGGCGATTTGTTCCTTAGGATCAGCTAGCCACTTAGGGAATGTCAAACCAAAGCGATGTACATGTGTACATACATGTTCCTCTGCAGACTTCTTTGCCCTTGGCCTTGATGCGCTGCGTATTCCCTTTCTGATATATGTATGCAAGTCATTCTTTCTATCCTTTACCAATAAGTTTATTTTTTTCCGTTGTAAACAGTTTTTTTGGTACAGTTTCTTTGGCACTTTTCTTGTTACCGCCGGTGCAGATAAAATATTATGTGAAGTACGTTTTATCAGGAAGAGTTCCAAATTGTATGCAAGAAAACAATTTCCTTTGGCTGTTGAATGAATCCCATCCAGCGAATAATAATACTAGTCCGAAGAAAAACTGCATATTGAAGAGTTCGCGAAAATGAAGCTGGTCTCTTTCCCAAATTCCAAATTATTTGTTCCTAGTAATGTGCAATACAGACACAGTCAGTTACTAGTTATTATAAGTATTGTCCACCATCTCTCATTCTCTGTCCATCATTTAACATTCATAAAAAAAAAGGTGTGTACCGTAGCGCCAGGAAAAAATTCACATTGACTTCAGAAGACAAGTTCTGGTTCAAATTCTGAATAACATTGTCTGTCATCCAAATCACGTACAGTAGAATCCCCAAAGGCAAAGATAAACTCTTCGGAAGATGAAAGTTGAAACAGATGACAGATGGGCCAGGTTCCAATCCAAGGAATCCCTGTTTAGATAAGAAGGGGGAAAAAGGTTACTATACTATTACTAAAATACTATTCTACTAACTAAAAATAGAATAAATAAATATTAAAAATGAAAATAAACTCACGATTTTATCTGTTCCAACAAGAATCGAGGAATACAAATTAGGTTCAGATCTACAACTTACCCTCATCTAAATGCTGAACAGTCGTTGATGATTAGTAATTGCAAATAGAACTACAAATACAAATTACAATGCATTCCGCTTCCACTCCCACACGAATTTGAGCATATGGGACTGAGCAAGAAAACAACCATCGCTGGCGACCTCTCGGGCTACGGAAGAATTCCCGGCTTTACCACGGTAACCATGGTTATTTCCCGCGGTTTCGAGTCAAGTTCCTCACAACTTCCGGTAAAACATCGCTAGTTAGTGAGATTTTAGCCGATTTCAGTTGCCTTTTATTCACCGAAATCACACATGTATCCCACCATTTTTCACATTATACGGTCAACCAGATAATCAACGACTCATATCTTGCAAAATCTAGCTGAAACATTGTTTCATCCAGTCAGGAACTAGCAAAGAAGAAGACTATGTCCAAAACCTCTATCGTAAGGACGAAAAAAATCACTTTTTATTGATGACAAAAAACATGTCAAAAATTAAACAAAATATGGCAAAATTGGTATCAAACGAAAGCTAATAATGTCAAGATTGACTTACCGAGACATATCGCCATATTGAGTAAACATGTAGCCAAATAGAGAGGGCGACAAACGATGCTGTCAAATCGCTTTGTTGATCGCATCTACCGAGCGAGTTGGAAACTCATGCGCCCTCTATCGGTAGACTTGAATAGAAAACTTCGTTTAGCCTCATTATAACACGCTGTGCGATCCTACTGTACAGCGCCTGTCAAATTTGCTCATAAACTTGTCATGAATATTCATCAAACAGAAGACATCATCATGCTTTCTATTTATAACGGTTGGGAATTCCCAAGCAGTGTGTTATTATAGTATGCCCTCAATGATTGCAACCAGTTGACAAACCTCTTCCGCTTTGTCTAAGCACGCCCTCTATCAATACAATGCTATACAATGGGATCGTTCATAATAATATCAACCTTTCACAAATTCTCAACATCTCGTCTAACATTGTCAACTGAAATCCTCAAAACGTACAAGACTAGACTAAGAGCGATTCTCACATCTTGTTTTCGTATTACCAATAAAAGCAGGCAACAGGTTTCGGTTTTTTACAAATTTCTCTTTCGTTATGAAGATATTTCATGAATGAAGTGTTCGGATTTGAAAGTTTACGAGGGAGATGTAATGTACATCTGAGTACAAAGTTATAGTGTAGTGAGTTATTCAATATTCAATTCAATTCAATTCAATTCATGTATTTATTTCCATTTTCAATAATAAAAAACAATAGCAAAGATATATACAAAAATAAGCATTTGCATTATACAGGGAAATGAAAATACGGAGAAAAAAAAAAAGCCAAATGCCTTTGTAGAGGTATGGTTCCCCCGGGGGGGAGGGGGGGGCACTCTCATACAAAAGTGCTATCCCCTCGTGTCCATCAACCTCTAAAACATGACCCTAATGTCGAAAACTTCTGCACCTGAAAGGGTACATTTTTGTGTGTGTTTTTTGTATAATGAGTGCTGAAAACCACCCCTTTTTAAGGAAAATGTCGACGACGCCGTATACAGTTGAAAATTATACCCTTTCGAGACTTGTTTGGACACAGGTGCGTAGCCAGTCACTCATGTTGGGAGTGACCCCCCCCCCCCCCCCCCCCGGATGGTTTCCATTATAAAGAGATTTACTTATACAAAGAAAACTAATAAAGACACATACATGACCAACATGACAGGGGCAACGTGCATGGCAAGTCAAACAAATCGGAGAAATCATTACAAAATCATAAATATCACTTTGCATATGTCGCTCATTATTTCCATTTACTCTACCATATCACATCCAGTTGCCATGGAATTTTCACGCAACACTCAATGGACATATCGGATTCAATAAATAGTTATTGAATCATTTGGGCCCAAACACAGACGTTTAACTAAACATAAAAAATATTGTCTGGATTTATAAACAGAAAATGAAAGAAAATATTTCAGTGTCTGAAAATGTTACAATTATAATTTGTATGAATATTCGTGACCAAAGAAATTAAATCATCCGTGCCCGTCCGTAGCCAGGAGAGGGGGGGGGGGGGGGGGGGTTTGGTGCGTAGGCTACAATGGGCTTCGATCTTGGGGGATAGTTCAAGTTCAAGTTTCAAGTTTCAAGTTTATTGTATTTATCTTTCTTATATAACACACATTACAAATATGACATGAACATAACAAAATTGACAGAATATGGCGTTACAATAGAAAGATGAGGTGACCTAGGTTGAAAGCAAAGCTTGTGGAATTAAGGTCCCTCGTGAGTTGCTTATGAGTATGTCAAGATAGACAAACTCTTCAAATAGAAATACTGAATACATTAAAATGCTTACAAAAAATAAAGCTAACTAATGAACTGAGAAGAAAAAAAATATAAACATAATTATGTGTGATAAAAACTACTGACTACTAAATAATGGCTATTTACAGGAAAGGCAGGAAAATACCACGAGTAACAGGACAAAAGACACGATAGAGCGAGAAAGAGGGGCACATAGACTAGACTGAAAACACACACAAAACAGGACAGGAGATTCTTTGAGAAACAGGAGTAGAATTAGTAGTATGCATACCTATATAGCAAATAATTTTCTCACATTGTACCTAATAAGGATCAAAACTATCGATCTATAAACTATCGATCTAGGCAATATCGACTCAAAAAAAGTAACTTCAACTTGCGCTTAAAAACATAAATACTGACTGATTGTGCTATTCTTGGTTCAAGGGAATTCCAAAACTTAGGTCCAGTGGACCCCAATGTCGTCAGGGCGAATTGCGTTCTAACAAGAGGTAAATGATATGCTTGCGCGTGTCGTGTAGAATAATTATGAACTTGGTTATTTTTCTTAAATATCCTGGCTAAGGCTACTGGCAGTAGACCTGCATTCAATTCATACATAAGAGCTCCTAATTGTAAATAATAAATATCTTCAACTTTCAAAACACTACTATTATTAAAAAGGACATCAGTATGTGCTAGATAGTGAGTATTACAAACAATTCTTATTACTCTTTTCTGCACTAATAGTAATTTTTCCACTTGGGGATTTTAACGAGTTACCCCAAGCTAGTACACCATAGTTTAGATATGGCAAAATTAAAGTTGTATACAACATACGTAAAATACTTTGAGGAAACACAGATTTCAATTTATAAATTACACCAGTATTTCTTGACAACAATCTACAAAGTTGACCAATATGGTACTTCCAATTTAAATCTTCATCGATATACAAGCCAACAAATTTAAAAGTATGTACCCTTTCAATTTCAACATCATTGAACATTACATTTCCAGGCAAATATACTCAAGGAATTACTAAAAAGCATATAGTTAGTTTTTTTAGATTTAAAGACAACTTATTTGCATGAATCCACAAAGTCACATTAGTCAACTCAGAGTTTACAGTCTGCAAAAGAGTTAGAGGGTTTTTGTGAGAGAAAAATACACTTGAGTCATCTGCAAATAAAATGAATGATAACATCTTTGAGGAAAGCTGAAAGTCGTTTATATACACAATGTGGTACCCCACAGGTGACGCCCCGCATACTTGAATCAATTCCATTCAAAGAAACAAACTGTTTCCTATCTATTAAGTAGCTCCTAAACCCAGTCTAATGCTCTTCCCCTTACACCGTAATGGCCAGTTTATATAATAAAATATCATGATTAACAGTATCAAAAGCTTTAGAGTAGTCTAAAAAGACACCAACAGTATCCATGCGATTATCCTAAGGCACTGGATATCTTATCCACTAAATGTAAAATTGCATGAGTTGTTGTGTGATTTTCACGAAAACCAAACTGAAAATTAGACAAAATATTAGCATTCATTAAAAATGTTATTGTCCGGGTATACATTAACTTTTCAAGAATTTTAGAAAATGAAGTTAACAAAGAAATAGGACGATAATTATTTAACATAAGGGCATCACCCTTTTTTAAAATTGGCACAACCTTTGCAATTTTCATTCTCATGGGTACAATACCAGTGGTTATTGATAAATTAAATATATGTATGAGAGGTTGTACAATACCAACAATTACATTTTTTACCAACTCATTTGTTACATGGTCACAACCTGGACTTTTCTTATTCTTCAAGGAATGTACAATATCAAGCAATTCTTCAACAGTTACTGGCATTACAAATAAACTATTATGATTAGGGTTTTCCTAAAAAAAGATTGAAATGTTTTTTGAGACTCAGGAATAACACGTGACAAATTATGGCCAATATTACAAAATATTCATTGAATTTGTCTACAATAACATCCGGATCATCAATTACATTCCATCAATATTTTATTTTACTTACACCAGACGCTTTATGATTTGGCTTAAAAACATTCCTTATCACTTTCCATGTCCCTTTAATATTATTATGTGTCGAATGAAATTGAGCAAGATAATACTGCTTCTTAGCAGCACGTAAAACGGAAGTAAGAGTATTTCGATAATTACTATATTTCCTTTGAGAAGACTGAGGACTTACTAATCTATATACTTATAGTACAACTTATTTTTCCTATTTATTGACCTCAATATAG
>JBAMJV010012487.1:0-40272 GCA_037951105.1 Echinarachnius parma | reverse complement strand
TGAAGACTGCTCAACGGCCAACAGTCCCTACCAAAGGGGACAAGACTGATTGCTCGAGTATTAAATAGGCCGTTCCAAATAATTGAGTACCTTCGACGTCGTTGATCATCAAGGATTCTGGGTAGATTGGTGCTGTCTTTGGAGGTAAGTAAACAATTATATTTTAAACTCGATTAAGAATAATTCAATATGATTGTACTAACATTGTATACTATTTTAATACTAAATGCTACATGTATGCGGTTGGTGTACAACATACATTGTATACACTACTCACAACAAGTAAGTACCCCCTAGCATTTTGTCATATATCTCAACAAGTATTTCACCGACCTTTATCATTCAAACAGTAACGGATGCGCAATTTTATTACGCATAATGTGAGTGGTAAATGGTTGCAACAGCGTTACGTTTTCATCATCAAAAAATGAATTTTCTAAAACAAAGTACTAAAATAAAGTTGCACTTTCAGTTTTATTGGGCATAGTGGGTACATTTTGTGTACGAGTAAACATCTTTATTAAAGATTTCCCGACATACAAATATATTATGCAATCCACTACTACTGCTGCATTGTTCTTAGTGGCAAAAGCATGCATTTTTCTAAAAAAAAATAGGCCTTTCAATATGAAGTTGCTGGGGATTCGAATGGCCGAAGTCATGTCCTGTTTTCATCTTTATTGGAGTGGCCTAATAATTTTCACTAATCTGTTATGTAACTCAGTACTACTGCTGCATTGTTCACAGTGGAACCAGTACAAAATGTACCCACATGGACTTTTGTGAGCACACGCGTTATGAACGAAAATGGACACATGACATGATTGACAAAAGATCCTCATTCTCCATGACCACTGAAGCAAATAGAATAGGGTTTTCTGCAAGATGTAGGTAATAAGTTATAGTTTCATACCCTGAAATATTATTCTGATTGATCTACTACTTTAAAGTTATCGTTGCAGAAAGTCCCGTTGTCAATGGACAACACGTCTCCTTACAAAACATGCAGGGAAGGGACATCTGACATGATTGGCAAAATATCCTCATTTTCCATGACCACCGAAGCAAATCGAATAGGGTTTTCTGCAGGATGTAGGTAATAAGTTATAGTTTCATTGTGCGTAATAAAATTGCGCATCCATTACCGTTTGAATGATAAAAATCGGTGAAATACTTTTTGAGATATATGACAAAATGCTAGGGGGGTACTTACTTGTTGTGAGTAGTGTATACCGGTATGTTGAACACCTGAACAGTGGTATTTAGCGTGGTACCGGGATTTACCTTTACTCCTGCCACTGTTGATGGTACATAGTTTACTATGTTTTGGAAAGATTATGTTTATATTGACTCAAAAATACTAACAGTTTTTCCAAGCCATTATATATACATTTTGGAAAAATACGTTGCACAGTTTTCTTAATCCAAAGATTAAAACGCAAGTTGCAACATTTCGTTTATACTGCAGTACAACAAAATAACTTGTTAACAAGTGAGGGTCGTCTTCCTGTGTTTGTACGTGTGCGTGTTTTTGTGTCACACGTTGGTTATTGTTCGCTCTGTCATTGTTGCACCTGCACTCTTATAATCCAATCTTATGCATGCATGCTAGCCGACAATTCTTGATCCTGAATATTTGGATAAAACACATGTTACTCAAGAAGGTCATGTCATGTGTACTGTAACTTATGTCTTTATGCAGACGTACAATACCTACGATCACCGAGATGAGTTCGCGATGTCGGGCGGTGGTCGTCGTCGCCGCCAGCTTCTTGGTGCAGACTCTGAGCCACGGGATGTCGACGTCGATGGGCATCTTCTACATCGAGTGGAAGAAGGGATTCCAGGAGCAGGCTTCCCTCATCAGCTGGCTAGCGACGTCTATGTTTGCAATTCTTCTGGGAACGTGTAAGAAAACTCTTTTCATCAAATGAAGAGCTTAGTTCCAACAGGCGCTAAATCCATTTTCCATAACAATTGAGTGAACGATATCAGTACATCAATGAGCTACATAGCTATCTATAGAAATCAAATTTGTCGGACCTTTGACACAAATAAAAATTGTTATATTCCCATAGGCATGTGCACAAAGCTGGAAAAAAAAAAGTTAAAAAGAAAGTAAAAAAATTGGATTTAGCGCCTTTGGAATTAAGCTCTTCAAATAAATACACTAACCCATCGTTAACCCATGCTTGACGACTAGGTTTTTAAAGGGGACCACCAGGCAAAGAACAACACATTATTATATTTTTCGGTACCGTTTTGTGATATCTAATAGATACCTAACATTTTGCAAAGGGTTGTGTAATTCATAAACAAAGCAATTAATTTCCACCACTTACGGAACCACTGCTATTTCCTGGTTCCATACTGGCCAACCATTTGCGAGTGCGCCAATGCTATTCACGCGCACGCTTGTAAACAATAGATTCCCAGGCGATTCGTTCGGTCTGCACACATTGCAATTCACCGCACACATAGCAGTCTGCGTAATTCAGACCGCATGAACACATGCTTTAGAATGGTGATGTGTTTCCAATTATATATTTTTTTCTGGAAACATATTTTTGTGAACTTGTTGATGGAATGGAATACTAAAGATGTGAACTTTCTTTGATAAGAATACTATTTTTGGGTGGTGGTACCCTTTAAGTATAATTCCTGTGTTTTTTTTTAGAAAAAAAGGCATTTTGAAAAATAATCGGTTCTGTCTTTTCTTCATTTTGGAAAATAGAATTGCTTCACGATTGGGGATTGTTATCGCACAGCCGAATTGACGATCGAACATCTTACAATTTCATTAAAAAGAATCTGATGAATTTCGTGTAAATCATTATTACAAAAATATGTATGTCTAGGTCCACTTTCAGGGGATCTCAGTCTTATCCCCCCACTGATGGTGCGTTTACACCATGTTCCTGGCGGCCACGGCAACCCCGTTTCAGGCCACCGTGGACAAAACGGGATGGACGTGAGTCACGTTTGCCCATTCCGTCCCCCTGCGTTGTCTCACGTCCATCCCGTTTTGTCTACGGTGGCCTGAAACGGGGCTGCCGTGGCCGCCGGGGACATGGTGTAAACCTAGCATAATGTCGCTCTTACAGGGGTGCGCGCCGCCGTGGTAACAGATTGTTAACTAGCAGCAGTGGCCTAGACAGGTTCTTACACCTGGGAGGGGGAGGGATGATTTTCCGTTTACCGGACCAAGACCAATTTGTTTGCGGCCGAGACCAAGACAATAGCTTGAAAGTCCCCTCAGTGGGGGGGGGGGGGGGGGGGGGGGGAGGGGGGGGGGTGGAGGTTAGATGTTGAGATGGTCGTGACCAGGCGGGCCAGAAGCAGTTTTGGATTTGGGGGGGAGGCAAAACCTATTGGGGCTCACGATTTTGTGTGTGTAGGGCTGATGCCCAACCACACTCACAGTGGTGCCAACTTTGAGAGTGAGACATTGCAAGGAGCGAAGCGACCAATCCCGAGGAAGCGAAGTGACTGAGCAGGGGGAGGGTGTGGGAGGAGGGTGTCCCCCCCCCCCCCCCACGGTAGGGAACTTTTGCATTTTTAAACTTTAAATTGTGCAATCTGGTGCTTACCTAGATAGGAAATTCGGGGGGAAAATAGGAATATCTGGGAAAGCGTGTTATGATTTGATCGACCAGAAATTTTTAATATATTTTCACGAAGAAAACGAAAAATTGACACACAAATGAATATGCACCTCAACACAAATATTGTATTTATATTTAGCATCATACACAGTTTCAACATCACTATATGCCACATTATGTATGATCCAACAACAACAAAATGAGTCCCGAGGGGCGAAGTTACCGAGGGCTGGCAGGGCAGAGCCTTGAAAAGGTGCAATTTGGTGCACGTCACCACAAGCAGCCAGAGCTATTCCAAGCCTACACTTGAGCTACGTGGCCCGGTATACAGAAACAAAAATACTCACCCCAGACCATACGCAAGTTACACAACAAACTGAGATAATCTGTTTTCGAGCGAACAGCGCAGCAAAAATTGAAAGTGGATGTATAAATTACTTTTTTTACATTAGAATTATCAAGTCTTAGCTCATACAATTAATGTTTTCTTTCCCACTCGTATACAGATACACACACACAAAATAATATATCCTTCCCTAAAACCTGGGGGGATGATTGTACATGACATCCCCCCACCTTGTGAGGTGGGGTATGCATCCCCTCACCCCCCCCCCCCCCCCCTTGTCTACGCCCCTGACTAGCAGCATAGGGGTTCGTGGCCGCATCCTTTGATGAAAAGACTATCAAAATATTCGTAATATTTCTGTATTGAAAATCTCATCATATTAATGTAAATCTTTTCTTTTTTTCCTTTTCAGCTCCAATTTCAGGAGCTCTTACTTCGCTCTTTGGGGTGCGTGCTGTGGTGATAACAGGTGGTTTACTGACAGCATCGGGGTTCGTGGCCGCATCCTTCGCTAACAGCATCACCGTTCTCTTCATCACCATCCCATTCTTGGCAGGTAGTGACATCATCTAAATTATGTTATTTTATAAATGTAATGAGGATAGAAAATATCTGGTTTACCCGGGATTCGAATCCGAGACCTCCAGATTGCTATACCAGTCTGTGGTCTACCAACTAAGCTATAGAACGCCCATACGTTGGTTTCTGTTCCTGAAACTATTTTCAATGCTCTATGTTATCATATCAACTTTGTTTTGTTAACCCATTAATTGTCAATATTTGCGCCATGAACATAACACTAAACCTGTTATAATAAACTTACATAACTCTCTGCTTAGTTTTCTCTTTACATTTCTGATAGTAATAATATACATGCATAACTGAACAGTACAATTACATTCATGTAACACAAAAACATAGCAAATGTCAGGGTTATATGCCATATACCATATGCATAAATGTCACTAAGTCCCATTTAACTTTTGTTCGGTGTACATTGAATGGGTAAGGATCATCACATTCTTACAAGTTATATACATATGTACCATTGTAATGCTTCGGTTCTAGTGTTTCAGGCCATCTCAAAAAGTCCGAACTAATATTTGCCTACTTTTTATATAATTATCACTTAATCACCTATTACTTGACACTTATCCGAGGTATACAGTAACAGTCAGCGGCCTCATATGATTATGTTATTTTAGCTCAATCATGTCAATCATCACGTAAACTATTTTGTAGCAATACAACTATGCATTTTAATCACCCTTCAAAAATGCGAGATAAGTCATACACTTAGTTTGGTGAATAAAGCTGGTACATTCATGGCATGTGATTTTGTTGTTATTGTGCACCAATAATTTGGATGGGATATAAATTGCCGGTACTGAAACATTTAATTGCAATGTAAATGTTTTGTATATTAAAGGTAGTGTTGAGTATTGGTATTTCCCGAAGTGCCCCCGATATTTTTTTGTGAGATAATGACAAACTGACTGTCAAATTCGGAAGAACATATCATTTTAATGACAGAATAAACTTTATTCGATCAAAATCGGTTCAGAAACGGCTGAAATATCGATTAATATATTTGTATTCAAAATGTTTTTCACCGGGCGATATTTGGACTTTTTAGAAAATTTTTAAAAAATGCTCGAAGGCTATTTTGAAGAAAATCAGAATAGGTTTTTTTTTAAGTCGTTGATGATATCTCTATTGAATTATTATTTTTACAAATATTACATGCACAGTTTTGTATGAAAAAAGTCTAAAACCAATGATTTTTTTTAAATAGCACTCTCTTGAGTTGTAACCGCTATTTTTGAATGATAACAGGGGTTTTACTTAGTCGTTTGTAATTGTGTATACTTTTCGAGCATGGTGAAGTTATAACTATAACTTTGTACCGTACTGGTGCAGGTTTTGGTTACTAAAGTTAAGTTTGACCAATACTCAATTATCCCTTTAAGTTAAGAAAACAAAAACGCAAATGATACAACATATTATGTAACATTTCAAAATTATTATCGTTGAATCACTTCGTAAAGCATGGGAAGAAGACGCTAAGAATACAAAGATGCAAAGGATGGTGTGTCCAGAGAGATGTGAGGACGGTCCTCCCACCTCTCTGGTGTGTACATGGTCCATTTCCTTATTATCAGTGTTGCAGCTTGGATTAGAGTGATATCGGGGAACACTTGCCCCTTAATAATTCTAGAAAATACATATGAGGAAGAAATAACCAAAAGGAGTCGCATGCACCAGCATGAAAGAAATCTATTGAAAAGCCCCTCAACTGAAGATAAGGGTGTGCACTGAACAATAGAGCCACTAACGTATACAATGCCACCGCACAATAGATTGGGCATGGCCAATTACTAAGTACTAATATAATTACCATTGCGTGCAATCAAGCATGTGGCATCTAAGCAGTAGCTGTTATGCAAGCACTTGACAGGTAAGGTGTTAAATGAAGACGCGATTCATCAACAACATAACAAAACCTAGCATGAATATCATGACCTTTAATATTGTTGATTTATTGATTTGTCCTCAGGAATCGGGTCCATTCCCTTACGAGCTTATGAGCAGGCAAGAGTGTAGGTCAGCTAAGAGTGATCTCGGGGGACACTTGCTCCTCAAGGATTCGAGAAAAAAATAAAATAAATACAAAGTATCCCCCAAAATAGGTCGCGTGCACCACCAGGTAAGGCATTAACAAGGATCAGCGGCATTGAATGTCATGACCTTTAATATTATTGATATATTGCTTTTTCCACAGGAATCGGGAGCAGCCTTGCATACGCTGCCTCTGTCATCGTCATCGCTCAGAAATTCAAGGATAACTACGCCTTAATGAACGGCATCGCATCGACAGGTGCCGGGGTCGGTATGGTGGTCTGGCCCATGGTGTTCTACGTGCTCGTCGACCAGTTAACGTGGCGAGGGGCCCTGGTCGTAATGGGGGCGATCCAGCTTCACCAGATACCACTAGCGATGCTGTTGACCTTGCGCGACGAAACAACCATGAGGGAGCCACATAGAAAGCACGCTGACGATCATCAGCAGAGTAGTGAAAGGGATGGAAAAGTCCTTGGACATGCTGGAGACGCAATGGTTTCCAAGACGTCTCCTGACATGCCTGAAGCGGTTGCCTTGGTTACGACATTCGCAGGTGACGGTCTTGACGTCATCAATGAACTTGTTCCTACAACACAGGATGAAGTGCACGTTGATACGGATGGTGCTAAAAATGAAGAAGGGAAATTAGAAACCGACCGAAGTTCTTGTCATCTAAACGTTGGAGAACCGTTAGACCTGGACGCCATTCCAATCTGTAATGGAAGGGTCATATTTACAGAGGACATTACTGACGTCGAAGTGCATATTGATAGGAATGAAATAATCTTTGATGAAGATCTAGGAGTTATTCGAAACAGCGACGAGAGTGAAAGGGAAGTAGTAACGCTAGACGATAGCAATAGTCGCGTGACTAAGTCTATGGACATCGACATTGAACGATCTAGGACGAAGGGCATTACACACAGGCATTCTCCTTCACCAAAAAGTGGTGAGGGAGACACAGTAGGCCTACCCTTCGACGATGAATTGAAGACAAACCCTCCCCGCCCGGCGGAGCGTTCCGAGTGCGCAGACATCGATGTGGAAACACACGAGACTATAGACATTATACACGCAGACTGTAGTTCACATGTCGATGAACAGCACACAGTATCCTTCGCTAAGGGTTTGAGGACGTGCACCCAGTCAACGGGGTTGTCCCTGGTGTGGGAGAACCGCGTCTTCGCGTGCTTCCTACCGATATACATATTGGGTGGAGGGGCCTTCGGGACTTTCATGGCGCACGTCGCTTCGGCCGCCATGCTGAGAGGCGTTCCATCCATTCAAGCGACGCTACTCGTATCAGTGGTTGGAGTCTCGAGTATCGTTGCCAGAGCGACTCATGGATTTCTATTGAAGACGGGATGCGTACATCAGGTGGGCTACTACATACAAATTGATGGTTATATATTGCAATGGTATTGATTTGTATTTATGAAAATTCATGTGTATAGCATTATAAATCGAAATGGTTTGAAATGGTTAAAGGGGGAAATAAGGCAATTAAGGAACAACTGAAACACATAATTATATGTTCTGTTATCGCACCGTTGTGTGATATCACATAGATACCCAACCTTTCCAAAAGGGGTGTGTAATACATAAACGATGCAACTAATTACCACCATTTACGGAACCTACATGACCTCATGGTTCCGTAAGCGCCAAACGTACGCGAGAGCGCCATTCTATTCACGTGTACGTTTGGAGACAATAATATAATCACGGATGATGCATTCCTCCTAAACAAAATGTAGCCTTCGTATGCAGACCCGTGAACATAGTTGTAGTATGGTGATGCTTTTTTCTAGTTGTACATTTTTTCCGGACAAATACTGTTCTAAACTTTGTGGTGGAATGGACTATTCAAAATGTAACTTTTATTGTTAAGAACATTAATTTTGGGTGGAGGCGGCCTTTAAGATACAAAATTATGCCCGAATGTGCGCCCTCATGGGTTAAAATAAATGAATGCATGCATTAATCGATCAATCAATCAACCAAACCAATCAATCCCTCAATGAATCAAACGATCAATCAATCAACCAAACCAACCAATCCCTCAATGAATCAATTAAATATTATCATCCAACCAGGCGCTGTTGTACGCTGCTGCTCACACCCTTGATGGCCTCTGCGTGATTGTGATGCCCAGCACCTCCAACTACCCGCTCATGTTCGCCTGCGCTGCCGGGGTGGGAATTAGCTCTGGTGTCTACATGCCCCTTCAAGCCGTTCTCATTCGACACATGGTTCGCTTGGATCGGTTCCCGGGAGCTCTGGGGATGGGACTCCTGTCCGTCTGCATTGGCATCATGGTCAGCTCGCTCGGGTCTGGTAAGCAAATGAGTCGTCACTTCTTAATACATATCGCGAACAAAAGTTGGGTTGCACTAAGCCAAACAATGTTGCAATAATATACATGAATTATGTTTGACAGAGTTAATTTTGGGGCTGGCGAACAGTTTAAAAATGATAATAATAGGTTCGATTTATACAGGGTGGCCCAGAAATAATGCAACACCTACGATCGTTAATATCATCAACACCATCGACCAAATGTCATTGCTTTTTATTTTATTGGGTAGAACATTCTTTTTCCAACACTGATACCATGAGCATTGACTTTGTGTAAGGCGTTTGGATCCTAGGGCCATTTTTCTGAGGCAATGTCGTTTCCAAAATGTACTACTTTTTCGTCTCCAGCGATCCTCGGAACACTGAGACATTCTCGCCTCACGGCCTGCCGTAGAATTAGTTGTACAGAAGTACCGCATGACTGCTCTCCCTTTGAAGGAAGACAATGGGAGCCATACCGTACGGGGTAATCGATTACGCAATATCGCGCTGTTCAACAGCTAATTCTATGGAGCGAGAATGTCTCAGTGTTCCGAGGATCGCTGGAGACGAAAAAGTAGCAAATTTAGGAAACAACATTGCCTCAGAAAAACGGCCCTAGGATCTCAACGCCTTACTCAACATAAATGCTCATGGTATAATTTTGTTTGAAAATAATGTTCTACCCAATCAAATAAAAAAACAATGACATTTGGTCGATGATGTTGATGATATTAACGATCGTAGGTGTTGCATTCTTTCTGGGCCACCCTGAATAGCGTGTTCTTGTGCAAACGATTACGCCATCTGTAGTGATACGCCATCAATGTGGTAGAAAAGGGCTGTACGAGTAAAATAGAAACCAAGCACTGGAAAATGCATATAATAGGTTACATACTCATATATTACATGAATAGCTTATTACATCCCTTTCATTACACAGTTGTCTCGGAACTTGAATTTCTGGTGATTTTGGTTATTTTAAATGTTAAACCCATACATGCTAAAGTGAATTTGATTTATTTAAAATTACTCATTATTCAATGCTCATTTCAACCCCCCCCCCCACCCCCTCTCCCTATCTTACATAATTTCGTGTTGTTACACTTATCCAGTGAGTGACATTTCCTTGTCCGTTAATCCTTTTGTTTAATTACACAGGTTACATCCTGGATAAAACCGGGAGTTATCAGCATGCCTTGGGGCTCCCTGGATCGATGGCCTTAGGATCGGGTGTGGCTGTGGTTGTGGCGCACATTGTATGGACCAAGTGCATAGTGGACACACGTTGGCCTCCGAAAGTGCAACATCTTTAACATCATAAAGCGATAGATGGTTTCGAAATACCCAGTCCTGAAATGAATATTTACCGGACATTGTATATGAATCCTTTACAGATGCGTTTGTTATCAATTAAGCATCGTTTCATTTTTTTCTGAAAAGCTTTTCTGTACCTCGCAATTACTTTTGAAGCGCCCCCTCTACCAGAACTGTACCTATACTTCGTTTATCGGATGGTGACGATAAAGGGCGGTCCCATACAACACTAATCATAATTGATTGAACGCGTCCGCAAATAAATGAATGATTAACAAATAATTTCTTTACAACACATTTTGGTTATTTTTTTCTTTCTTTCACCTTTCCAGGCATTTATTGATTTCAATTTAAGTTTCATACAGTTTAACAAATCATAGTACAATCATTTCCTCTTTTACATCAATTTAGACATCAGCAATCTGTTTTTATCATATATGGTAAATAATACAATTCTTTTTTTTTCTTTACGAAGGTAATCATTAATTTGTATCCGAAAGTGAACTTTCTTTAAGAATGTAAACCATACTTTGTTTTCTTTCCCTTTTTTTCCGATTGATTTCTGATTACTATCATGTTATATATGCTCCAAAAAGCTATATGGTTAAAATATCATTTATCTTGTCTTCTACATTTATTGTCAGTAATGTAAATAAATCAATTTCTACATTTCTATTATAAACATGTTTTACCACAATTTCTAAAAAATATGTCATTCATTTTACATTTCAATAGAGCATGATTTAAATCTTCTGGACAATAACATGTTTCACATGTATCACTATTACTAAGTTTCCACAGAAATAATTTTCTTTTTACTGCGATTAAATTATAAATAACTTTACAATTAAATTGTCTTAATTTGTTCTCCTTAATACACACAACATTTCTTTTATAAACATGTTTCCAATCAACATAACAATTTAATTTCTTTGCCCAATATGATGGGCCTTCAATTGCATAACCATTTTTTAGAAAGTGTAGTATAAAATAATTTACTTGATGCTGTTTGAATAAGCCTTTCTTTTTCTCCAATCAAAACTTTTGTGTTTCTAAACATATTGGCCCGAATTCTCAACTTGTGGCTCAACTTGTGCCTGGCCTAAAATACAAAGACTACCGAGAACACTTTGCACCAGCAGACTTATTGTCTCGTAACTATGGTCCCCGGAGATATTATAATTGTTTCCTTTCATTATCAAGTCAAGTCAATCAGGACAATGGGCCCTTTGGAATTGAGTTATAGTAAAGTCTGCCATCAGCCAGATTGTGTCCTGGATCAACCTGGACACTGTGTTGCTGATGATCTATTTCATTGTTATACTGTTAATAATTGAATTTAAAAGGGCCCATTGTCCTAATGCTTATCCCAAGGGATTGACTTGATGACGAAAGGAAACCATTATATATCTCCGGGGACCATAGTTACAAGACAATAAGTCTGCTGGACTTGCAAAGTGTTACCGATAGTCTTTGTATTTTAGGCCAGGCATAAGTTGAGCCACAAGTTGAGAATTCGGGCCAATGTTTTTTTCTTCAAATTATTCATCCATACTTTGAGTATTGCTTTTGGTGATCTAAGATATTCGAACATTACAATTACTTTATATGTCTTATTACGAACATTTTCTATTAATTGTGTTGTTTTAATCAATCTGTTATCAAATCAAACATTTTTCAAGTAAATTATTCCACTCGAGTACCAATTGTTTAAAAAGAAAGGTTTCTTTTTTAAATACTACATATTCATTATACCATATAATCTGTTTATCTAAATCAATACTATTATTTAATTGTTTGTCTTCATAATAACCCACCAGGGGCGTAGACAACGGGAGGGGGGGGGGGGGGGGTGCGGGGTGCATCACCCACCTCACAAGGTGGGGGATGACATGTACAATCATCCCCCAGGTTTTAAGGAAGGATATTTTTGTTGTGTGTGTATCTGTATACGAGTGGGAAAGAAACAACTAATTGTATGAGCTAAGACTTGTTAATTCTCACGTTCAAAAAGTAATTTATACATCGACTTTTAATTTTCGCTGCGCGCTTCGAGCGCGAACAGATTAGTTGGTTGTGTAACTTGCGTATGATCTTTTTCTGTACCGGGCCGCGAATTTTCAAACCGTAGGATGGCAACTGGAGATTGATGAATTATTTATAAGCAGCTATGTACGTCAAGGGCTACTCATGAATATTCATAACTAAGATTAGAGGTTGGGTGAATTTGAGCATTATAATCACAATGAGACCGTTCTAACCATCGGCAATTCACGTGGCCTAATGGTCATGCTGTCGATTTCAACACTTCTTGATAACATGGGTTCGAATCCTCTGTTCTTCTTTTCTTTTGCCATAATAAGTGTTGAGTAGCGGTTTATTTAGAAAATATATCATGCACAGTTTTCACTAAGGTCTGAAAACTGTGCCCAGCATCACTGCTCACTGCTTATCTCCAGTTGCCACCCTACGATTTAAAAATTCGCTACCGGGCCACGTAGTTCCACTGTAGGCTGGCATTGCTCTGGCTGCTTGTGTAACGTGCACAAAATTGCACCATTTAATGCAAAATCTTCTCCGTGGGGGGGGGGGGGGGGGACACCCCCTCCCAACCCCTCCCTATTTGGCTCTGCCCCAGCCCTCGGTAGCTTCGCCCCCTCGGGACTCATTCTTGGCTATGGGCTATGTTGTTGGATCATACATAATGTGGCATATAGTTAATGTTGGAACTGTGTATGACACTAAATACAATATTTGTGTGTGCGTTGGGGTACATATTTATTAGTGTGTCAATTATTTGTTTTCTTCGTGAAATATATTTCAAATTTCTGGTCGATCAAATTATAACACGCTTGCCCAGATACAGTCAATGTTAAGCCCGAATTTCCTATCTAGGTAAGCACCAGATTGCATAATTTAAAGTCCAAAAATGCAAAAGCTCCCTACCGTGGGAGGGGGTGACCCCCCTCCCACACCCTCTCCCCGCTCAGTCACTTCGCTCCCTCGTGCTTGGTTGCTTCGCTCCCTCGCAATGTCTCACTCTCACATCTCGCTCAAAGTTGACGCGCAGCCCTGTGCACGTGGTTGGGCATGAGCCCCTAAATATTATGTTACACTACCTTCAGTTCATTGGAGTCCATATTCATGGACACATGTTATAGTGAACAGTTGACCTCTATACACAGCAAAGATTTGTACATGTATACACAATGCTTATTATTGGACTTATTGTTTTTTTAAAACTTTGTTAACCCGTTCCCTCCGAGTTTCAGAAATCCCCATAGACTTTGTTTACAACCCACCCGGTTCCCGTAGCCAAGAGTTCAAAGATAATCAACCTTGAGAATGTACACTGCTGTGTTGTTGCATGCTACATGTGGGAAATTGGAAAGTGTGTCGTATTGTTTATAAGTGTCAAATGTGAAATTATGATTAAAAAGGTCTAGTGTTTTATAACGGAGTTATCGTGAACTTGAGTGTATGTATAATCATATTCACTATTCAGTCTTCTTCGGTCCAATATAACATATTGCCGTAGTTTGTTCCATCTGATCTTCAGAATGCGTCTCCAGGACTGCAACTCAAATGGTCAAATTACTTCTTGTCGGTTTGAGTGATGGTCCATGCTCCAGTTGCAAATACAAGGACAATCCAGACCAGAGTTTGTACTAGTCTCTTCTACAGTTTTATATTTATCTTGCGAGTGAAGATTCTCACTTTCTACATTAAAGCATTAAATGTTATTCCAGAACGTCTAGTTCTGATCGCTTTGGAACACCTTCCATTTCCGTACAACACACTAACCAGGTAATTGAACTCCTTAACCCTTTGTTAATTACTTGTCTGTTAAGATTGATTATCAGCTTCGTTGATAGTTTCCTAAATTAGCACCAACATCACACATCATTAACCATGATTTACGTCCACCTCACCATTTGTCATCATCATCATCATCGTCATCATCATCATCACCAACGACATCATCATAAGCACCACCACTACCACCATTATCCTCATCATGCCAATCATCAGCTGCAGCAGTGCTGTTACGCAGTACGCGATCATCTTTTTTTATCATCATCACCATTATCATCACCATCATCATCACCACCATTTTCATCACAATCATTGTCATCACCATCGACGACATCGATCATTATCATCATCACCAACATCGCCATTCCAATTACCAATCTAACACCATTATCACCACCACCACCACCAGAACTACGAGCAAATTATGTAATATTGGCTCCCTAATCATCTTCGTCGTCGTCATCTACTTTATTTTAGTTCTTCACGAAAGTCTCTACCATCACCACTATCATGCCTGTAGCTAGTAATGAGTTATGTAGTACTACTAGCGTTGCCACTATTACCATTATCAGTAGCAGTAGCAACATGATCAAAATTATCTTCACCCCCACCATCGTCATTACGATTGTCAATAAAACCACCATTCACATCATCATTATATATCAATGACCACAATAAACATCAATATCATCACCTTTAACATCACAGCTATCATCATAATAACTATAGCTGGAGAGGTGTCATTATTATCGGCACCACTCTTTATTGACTGATTTTAAGCATGTTAAATAACGAGCATTAATGCACATTATCGTTATCATCATTATCACTACAATCATCATCGCTACCCGATTGAAAACAAACTAGGTCACATTTCTCAAGAATCATTAAGTTGTATATTAATTAAACATACCTTTCAAATGGAAAGCAGTTTAAACATGAAATGTCAACATGGTCAATAAATGATAGACAGACTATGTACTCTACGAATTAATTGGCGATACAAACTTAATTCATATATGGACAGGTCAAAGTAGCAATATTAATACAACGTTACATTAATAACTGCACACTATATACAACATACTAATGTTACCATAAAACCAGGGTATTATGTACTAAACAAGATATATACAAAACGGAAATCAATGCAACCATGCATGAGTGTCATAAATCATATTCATTATAAATGTACATGATGCAACATATATATGGATGTTAATTAGCATGCAGTTGAATTAATTACGTGTATGGACCGTCGATATTTTGTTTATATTCTTAACACCTAATGTGCCAAGTGCATGCATTGAAGCTACCGCTTGGATGTCACTTCTGTGCATGGACGCGATGGCAATAGAGTACTTTGACAATGCTCATTGTACTGTGCGGTGGCATTGTATACGTAAGTATTGTTCAGTGCACAACCTAATCTTGAAGGGCTTGGTACGAACAGTCACGTTCACGTCACGTGAACGGTTCTGTACCTTTTGTGAAACAGTTCACCCAAATCTACGAAGTATAGGGTAAAGTGACCAACAATTTGTCGTTTTCCATGCCGGTAAAACTCGAATCGTCACGTCTACCAAATCGTGACGTGAGTGTTTAATCATTATTTGTAAAAGTGAAAGCGCTTGTTACTAAGACTAGCCATGACGTCATCCAGAATATTCTCGACGACACAACTCTTCTTTTTGTGCGATGGAATTCCTATGGAGATTGCGTGTTTAAAGGATTTGTCGCAGCGCACAAAAAATTGTATGTAAGTGAATGGGGACCGCGGACAAAGTATCAGACAGTTGTTAGAGGGAGAAAATAAATCTTTCTATAACAGATAACGTTTAAAGAGAAATGGATAATCAAATTAGAAACTGTGCTTATATTATGTTTGTCTAAACATTCGTGGTCCAAACGGGGATCGGAAACTGGTTACTCGCTACAGCCAACTACGGACCGTGTCCGCTTAGGCCTAGCTAAGCCACCCCGACCGCCAGGCGCCAGGAGCTCCGGCCGCGGCCCCGTGGTGCTTGCCTAGCAGTACACGGTGAGGTGGCCAGCTGTTCTTACCGGGTTTAGTTAACAACACAATTACTTCAAGGGTGACAAGTTTTTGAGCGTCCCTTTGGCCCTGTGTATGCATACTTCAACAATTATTAATTAGGCTCATCTTCAAATCAGACGGTGTGCAAATTATTTCATTATTACTGCATTATCAGAATATCAGATTTTTTATTATATTTAAGCCACCTATGAGGTGTCTTAAATTTAAGACAAAAATCTTACGCTGAAATGTTTATGGAATACCAATGCTTGTTTAAGCAAATTTGCTTAAGCAAATTTGCTTAAAATTTAAGCAAATTTGCTTAAGCAAATTTGCTTATAATAAGCAAAAACAAAATAGCAAATTTGCTTACCGAAAGTGCATCTAAAATGTAAGAAATTTGCTATACGAGGGAATTTAAAGGGATAGTTGAGTTCTGGTAAGGAGAGTACAGTTTTGGTGAAACTGAATTTTAGTAACCAAAATTCCCTGCATCATTACATTACAAACTAATAGTTATAACTAGAAAGGAACACAACATTACAAATGACGTAGTAAAGATCATTTTTTTTTTTTCAAAGATATTTATTTTCTCCAAACAATAACAAAATAACAATCAATAACAAGATTAGTATATAAAATAATTTGCATGTTTACATAATTGTATATAATATGATCTTACATTCACATCTAAATAGTACAAATTAACTTTTACTATTTACATCAAATAAAGCATGAAACATGCATGCATGAAGAAAGCATAAACATAAAAAAGGGGGAAAATAGGAGAGAACAAAATATTCCCCCCCCCCAAAAAAAAACAAACAAACAAACAAACAAAAAACAAAAACACCTATACAAGCACTTACATACACACGTCCACACGCGTGCACAGACACCCACACACACATCCACAGAAAACATGCCTACATCTTGTGAGAATCTCGACCAATTATTAGCCATGTTTATTTCATTGCTTCTATTCGCCTTCCCTATTTTGTTCTGCACGAAGCTAGTTAAATTGTCCCACTTTCTAAAATGATATGTTAGAGTACCTCGATCTCCAGCTAATTTCTTCTCCTCCTTTCTATTTTCTAATAATCTTTTCTTAATCTCCAAAGGAGTTGGTGGTTTATTTTTATTTTATTATGTTATCATTAAAAAAGAGCCGTTAAAGCGTAAGAGGGCGCTCTCTAAACACTCATCGGTTTCAACCATTTTGAATAAAATATTGTGCATGTGATGTTTTTGTTGAAATAGTGATTAGATAGAGAAATAACCAACAACTATTTAAATACCTATTTTGTAACTTTTTGAAAAGAGGAAGCATTTTTTTGAATTTTTAACGGCTGGTTCAAAATTATATGTGTTTATGGAATACAGGCCCTGATGCGTCGCGACGATATCGACGAGATTCGAGAGCGAGGCCGAGGCGGGGCGAGGAACAGTTTGACGACGCGGCGATCGAGTAATTTGCAGGCTAGGCGCCGGATCAAAACAACATACAACGAGACAAAACTCAGAAACTAACCACAATCCTTGTAACAATTATATGTTTTTCATTTCCAACAATATGTGAACTTAAATTGCCACATTTTGACTCTTGTGAGTTGTGAAAAGTGACAACTTTGCCTTTTCACTCTCATGCATGACTTGACAAATCAATTTATCAGTGGCGTAGCTACGAGGGGGGGGGGCATATATCTGAAAAAAACAATAGAAAACATAAGGGCACATTTAGGTGTGCCCCCCAATAATTTTGGGCGACTGGACCTGGTCTAGACTTTTTGCTTGGTCCTGGACTAGATATCTTCCACGGTCCTGGTCCTGGTCTAGGCCTAAAAAAAGGTACTGACAAAAATGTACGACTACCACCCCCCCCCCCCCCCCCCCCCCCGCTGACAGGATTTTATGAACCGATAGTTCCTGGTCCTGTTGGAACCGGTCCTGGTCTAGGCTTCGAAAAAATATTACGACTAAGCTACCTCCCCCCCCCCCCCCCCCCCACGCCGCTGACAGGATTTTTTCAACTACTTGGTCCTGGTCTAGGTTTAAAAAAAAAAACTTGAAAAATCGTGGGTTCGCTAGTGATTTTGTTGCCCCCCAATCAGTCCGACACCACGCTACACCACTGAATTTTATTATCACACACAAGTAATCAATACGTGTAGAAACATGTTATTTTGCTCAAAACCTATTCGTTAAAATTATTTCGCTATTTTTATAAAGGGGGACTTTCATTTGTTGTTTTTATTAAATGTTTGTTTTTTGTGTATGTATAATTTGCGTGTATGGGAGGGTATAACCTATACCATTGTGTCTGGTGTGCATGCATTTGTCTAGCTGTGTCATTATCATCCTTTGATAAGTGTATGCGCTTTTCCTAACACCATACACGATACTTTATTATATAATTTTATATTTTATTGTACATTATATATTTGTACATTTCATTGTATTAGTTTCACTAGCATTAGCTGCATCATTAGTACACTGAGTAATGTTAGCAGTGGCCGCACACATGTTGTTTTCTTTCAAAGGGGGAAGGAGAGGGGGTTATTTCGTCAGCCAAATTTCTTTGAGCGGGGGGGGGGGGGGGCGGGGTTAGCTGTAGATATTTGGAGTCAATTAAAAACAGCCAAAACAGTATTTGTGGGGTACAGGGAGGGTGAACCCCCCCCCCCCCCTACCCGCCCCCATGGGTACGCCTATGAATGGTACATTTTGTTTCATTCATCTTCGGCCTGAACCAGCTATTTTGCCATTAGTCTCTTCTCAATGACAATTTAGAGTTTTTTTTTAAAACGCCAGCGGCAATTTACGTGAGCTTTCGTAGATTGCATATAGCAGGTCAACAAATTGTTGGGTCACGTTACCCTACACTTCGTAGATTTGGGTGACCTGTTTCACAAAAGGTACAGAACCTGAACGTGACGGAACGTGACGTGAGCGTGACTGTTCGTACCAAGCCTCTTGAAGCGTGGGGCATTTTCTTTTAATAGATTCCTTTTAATCTCACAAAAGCAATTAAGCTGTGGCCTTCCCACTGGCACTTTTTTGGGTTAATTTGGTACACGGTCAACATATTTCCAGATAATGATAGAAGAGCAATTGATATAAAGATCTCTCAATAATATACACCAGACTATAAACGGCACACCATGGTATTATCTTAACCCACTGCTGATACTGAACCCGGGTGGTCGTGTATACATCCCTATCATGAGGATTCATCTACTAATTGATTGTTATTGATCTAATAGTATAACCATATTGTAATATGATGCATTGATTGACTGATATTCAATGAAATACAGTGATAAACCATTATATTGTTTCAATAATTGAATCCATCATGATTGTTTTATGCAGTGATTCCATGTTTGATTTTATCTTTCGATTTTCGGAAATCAATATTTCTAAAAAATTCGAACGAATACATTATTACAAATTGACTGAGCAATCTACTTAATATGGTAATTTGGCCGGCGACAGTATGTTTAGACAAACCTACATTACCAGATTACATTATTTGACATTATGACAACGTCATAACATTTTGTTTAGTGCATAAAGTGCTAATTAACACCAGTATTTTGCATTTGTATTAATCAACAAGTCGTCCACTCATTAAGGGAACATGGTTAAAGCGGACCAAAACGCATAACACAAAGCAATCTGTGTAATAAGACCTATATTCACACATTTCGAATATCCCTGAATCACCCGAAACATGAATTCGGTTGAGGAATGGGCATAGTTTATATTTTGCTATCACGGGCTCTTTATGGATGCTCTGAGCGGCGCCATGATTTTTGTTTTCCGCCAAACGTGACGTTGTCATGGACTGACGCTTATTGGTCTAGCCAAAGGCGATTTAACTATTAGTTTGATAACTTATTTTTATGAAAAATCGGAGCGAACAAAAAAAACATTGCACTGCTGATAGCTTATTTTTTTTAATCTAATTATTTAGTATATCTTTTATTTGTTTCTACTCTGATTATATGTGAAGTATGATAGTATATTATTTTCTAGTCAGAACGAGGGTGTTCATACGACATTCGAATTGTATGATATCAACGAGCGCGTACGCGTTCGCAATCCTCCAAAACTGTAATATGTTTGCTACTTTTAATTCAATAGTTGTACTTCGAAATATCATGATATATATCGATAATACTGTTACAAGAAGTCATGCATTTATTTCCACCCTAGCGAAGCATAATCTAGACTACGATCATTTATTATTCTGATATGAATCACTGTATAAGCAACTAAATTGGCCTTAGACCGAGAACAATGCAATCTTGATACTACAGCTCAATTGTTTAGGTGAAATAGTGGGTCAATTGTTTAGGTGAAATAGTGGGGTAAATTCATTTCTTAAAGCGGTCACCTGGTAACCATAGAAATACGTGCCTACACATTTCATTCACTCTGCAAGCCTTTGTTTTGTACAGCAAAGAGGTATACACCCCTTCCCAAATCAAAGAAAAGGAATGTTTGGTACGCAACGGGTAGCTGGAGGCGTGTTAGAGAAAATCGAACGTGCTCGCCGCAAGTACTTATACAACAGTGTGCACGTCTCTGCTTACGCCAACACAATTGTTACCATGGCAGCCTCTGACAATTCCGTCAAAAAGCTATAGGTATACTGGCTAAGTAACCATATTTAGTCATATTTCCACACTGCCCCCTCTGAAATGGTCGTTGGTTAATATATTTTCTTTATACATATATACTTTTTTATTTGACCTGTGATTCTACAAAGACAAAATTGTCTCTTCTTTAACATGATCATGAATGTAATTTTGGTGCTTAGGTCCAAGAAAAACGTCATATCTTTGCTGGGACTGCACAGAAATGTAAACATGGCCACTTCCATGTTCGTACGGGACGCCGCAAAAACAAAATTGTTCTGTCTCTTTGAGTGATTGGTGTGGGCTAATCGGTGGGCCATTTCTTATGATTTATATATCAAATTAAACTTCTCGGTGTTGCGAACGAAGTAGTACATATGAAATGCTATCATTTTGGTTTCCTTTAAAGAGAGGGTGAAACCGTTGAACATATAATACACGCACAAACCGTACAATAATACAATTCAAATCGTACTGTTCTCATTCTTTAGTTTTCATTTGCATGCATGTTATGTAACGAACAATAATATATAATATATTCATATGATCTATAGTTTACAAACGATTTCAATGTAAACAACGCATGAAAAACTACCATGACGTACGAATATGACGTACTTTCAATCTCACAATCTCTTTGCATTAGTACTTATTTTTAATATACTTCAATGAATTAATATCACTATGTAACACTACATTGTCAACCAGATTAAAGTATGCATTTTTTTTGGCTGGAATACAATTGAGCTTCAAAAATAGTAAAACCACAACACGATTCCCTTGGCCATCAGCTGTATTTACATATGAAATGATGTATATTGCAATTATAACTTCTTATGGTTCCAAATATTAAAAACTGTATAAACAATATCAATATCACTGGTTACGTATAAACATGTAACTATTCGTCAGTAACCCAATCATAATTAACAAAGGCACTTGTAGTTCGAAATGGAGTAAATTTGTCTTGTAAAGAAAACCCACAACATATCACTATCTTTCTTCGAAAAGAAATATAATTGTTTTAACATGTACGCATTATTAACAAATCAAGTACGCCACTTGTCTTCTAATTAGTGTCGTGTTTTTGTTTATGTAAAACTGACTGTATTTACCTCTGAAATGTGTGTAAATATTAATGTAAAGCGCATAGGGACCCAGTTTGGTTATAATGCGCTATATAAGCTGCAATTATAATTATTATTATTATTATTATTATTATTATGTACAGTCATGTTAAAGAGTAAGCAGAAGTACCCGTTGTCAGTTAATATTCTCTTCGTTTCATAACAACGCACATTGCTGACAAGTAACACATTATCGATCTATAAGTATGGCATGGCATTGGTTAGTTCTATATTTTCAACTCTGCGAATTGTTTCTTTGTTTGTTTACTATCAAGCTCTGATACAAAATCTTTGTCATGCCTTGATCGTTAGTTTTTCTTATTGCATGTTAAAACACGGATACAACATTATATTGCTGACAAGTTACAAATGTCTGGAATCAGAATAAACGATAATACTCTCTCGATCATTCTGCATGTACAGTTTAAACAATAAATATTGACATCAACATTCCGTGAACTATTGGTGTTATGATTGGTAAGCTCCGGTAAGCTACGCTCTCCTTGAATATCACTTTATACACGTTTGTGTTCACGAGATTATGCTTTCAATTGAAGTACCCTATATAATGTTAAATCCTAAAGCAGCCCCTTCTCCCAACTAAAATACATTTGATACATATATTTATATTGATATCATGCACTTATATCATGTGTTTTTTTTACTGTACATACTTACACAAGGCCATACATTGTATAGTTAAGGAGACCTTGAATGAAAAGTAGAACAAAGTACAAATTATTGGGAACATGACATATACGACTCCATGAAGTTCATGTGCAGGTTAAAGGTTTGTATTTACATAATAAACGTAATATTTAATACAGAGAAAAAAAAGACTCAAGATTCAATGCTAATTTGTTCTTCCTGACTAACAGACATGTACATATTTGCAAAATTATCCATGATTACCGTTCCCTTTCCAACCCCCCCCCCCCCCCCCTCAATACAATACACTTACATGTAGTTAAAAATACTTCGATTCCTCGTTAATGCTCACTGGTTATAGCTCAATTACAAACGGACAGCAAAGACAAGACACACAATTGTAGATATTTGAAATACTTCATCAATGGATAGCGAACAGCCAAACACGTTATGACAACAAAACGTTGACAGGTAACAGGGCCAGTGATATGATATATAGAGGCCATGAATAAATTATGAACAATGCCATAACTGTAGGACAATTGAGACTCATGGACTGACCCACTGAAGTAGAACTAAACGGATAATTGAAAATGTATAATACTCATGTTCATAATATATGCCACTAAATTTAAATCACAATTCCTTAAATTGCATAATTGATGATGTACATGTGCATGTTTCTACCATGTTGTATCTTGTACATTTAAGAATAAAATCCTATGGAAATAACTTTCAAATACACATAATTCTTTTGCAGTTGTGTTTGAGATGTATCAACATATCCGGTTCCCTTCCAGTTTCTGAAATCTGTGCAAGCCACCCGGTATCCGTAGTCAATGGTGTATAAACGCAACTCTTCTTTTAGTAATCAATTATGGATTTACTAAAATATCAGTCATGTCAGTTGCATTAGTTATTACAGCTTTCACAATGTCGGAATGTCGTCAATTAAATGCTCAATCCTGGTTTACTCTTGTCCCGCTCGTCAGTAATTTGTGGGAACGCCCCCAAATTATTATAGTGTGCTAATCTTAAAGGGTACCACCACTCAAAAATAATATTCTTATTAAAGAAAGGCAACATCTTTAGTTTTCCATTCCATCAATATGTTCACAAAAATATGTTTCCAGAAAAAAAAGAAAAAAATTGGAAACGCATCACCATTCTAAAGCATGCGTTCATGCGGTCTGAATTGCGAGACTGCGATGCGTGCCGTGAATTGCGATGTGTGGGCAGAGCGAACGAATCGCACGGGAATCTATTGTCTACAAACGTACGCGTGAATAGCATTGGCGCACTCGCAAATGGTTGGCCCGTATGGAACCAGGAAATAGCAGTGGTTCCGTAAGTGGTGGAAATTAATTGCTTTGTTTATGAATTACACAGCCCTTTGCAAAATGTTGGATATCTACTTGATATCACAAAACGGTACCAAAACATATAATAATGTGTTGTTCTTTGCCTGGTGGTCCCCTTTAATGTTGAGTACAACGTGTCAATCGTGTACACAAAAATGTATGATTTGCATCTAAAGAATAGCCCCACAGACCTACCTTAAGTTTGGGACCAACATGTGAAGGATGATCATTGCTAATGCTGCATGGTCAGGACCAATGCAAATTACAGTTTGCCGGAGTCGTGCCTTATGGTGCCGTCACACCGAGCTACGTTTCTACTACGCTCTCGGAAAATAGCTGATCACAACCACTGGAATAGATCTGCAAAATGTCTTTTGTTCAATGGGGAATGAGTAGGCATGCGTGAAAAGATAACCTCCGACGCATGAACAGATAATATCGCCTAAACAAAAGTTCAGATCGCGAGACATCTACGCTTCTACTACGCTCATTTTGGACGTGTTCAAAACGAGCGCAGTAGAAGCGTAGAGGTTTCGCGATCAGTGCCCATATTCATGAAACCCCGATAAGCTAGTTGGTCGATCAAATTACAATGTTGGCGCGACGAAGGAAGGACTCGGTGAGACCTGCTCAATTGGATTTATGATCTCATCCTTTATTACAGCCTTGCTCTTGGTTGATCATAGTTATAATTCAATCTGTGTAAACAAACAAACAAATTGAACCGACAATAAGTAAATAAATCTCACTTTTAACACGTTACTTTGTGTGCATTGTGTGTTTCATTTCTTAATGATCTTACTCCTATTGATATCATACTTAGCTTTAAATGCACTGTGTAATTGTGCCACTATCAATACCTGACCAATGTATATCTATTTATACTTAATTCAATCATCATGTTTCTTGTCCCATCATTATCATTGAGCTTATTCAACCTTCAGTGTCAATCTACTTTTATAAATGCAACAGTCCGTTTCTCAGACTTCAAACTTAATCATCTTATTACCACGATTATCTTCATAAAACAACCATACATATCTTTATAACATCAACACTATTTAAATGAGACTAACTCAGTTATACAAATATCTCTCTGTCTATTAGAATGGACTGACCTCTTTAATTTACACACAATGCACAATTATTCTTCTCACAAATCTACTGTCTGACTACTTGACTTGAGTTGGAATTGGCTTATACTAAATAAACATGCATAATTCATAACTACCAATTAATGCAATGTACCAACTTAATTAATCCTCCTTTAAAAGATTACACATCTATAAATAATCTTGTTTCTTATTAATCTTTCACATACGGGAATCTTGATACCCGCCATCATTCACATACGGGAATCTTGACACACGCTATCATTCACATATTGAATAGCTGTGTTATAAGTATGCTCGCCATTGAGTTTGTACAGCGACTCATGACTAATGAAAACCAGACCTCATTTCAAACATTGAATTTCTACTTATTAAAGTCATATAAATAATCGTACTTACTGCTGTGGCAGGAACTACACTAAATGACATCTTCATGACGATCCTCTTGACAGTCAACTAGGCTCAAATTTAACAAAAGAACATTATACTTTTAACTCTGTGCCGAGATGTACCGAGACTATCGGCATCCATAATTCGTCTGATCTAAAGTTAGCGTCTACTTTTACTTTTTTACACTTTCCAACTAATAAATACGTAACAACTACGGTGCCTTCCAATAGTCAAACAGAATTAAAACTTCACACTTTCGCTCAGCGAAACATCCTCCGGCCCCATCAGATGAGGAAAGCTCCTCATCAGATAATACAGTATCTATTGTCAATAGAAATAACTTTTCCTTTTTCAAATTGTCATTTCAATCATCTCCCTAAGTATCAATTTCACTTTTACCTAGACATCATATCCTTCGGCAGGATAAATTATTGCCAGTTTTATGACTGGTCTACGATACTCTGCTAAAACCATTTTAAATTTAACATTTCTAATCTGTCCATCTTTACCAGAGGACACTACCTTAACCACATACCTTAACTACATAACCCTAGCAATGGTTCACTTTCCTCTTACTGGGTTAGCATTTACAGTCCTCACAATGAAATCTACGTGAATGTTTCTACGCCTTATTATACGGTTCTCCCTCTGGAGAAAACTAAGTACTGCGAGTGCCTGTATATGTGTTCAAATTTGTTTAAATTCTCAAAGTAAAAATCCCCAAAAAGACTATGCCAGAAGACCTGGTTAGCTTAACCTTAGCTTAGTTGAAGACCACAGGGACTTACTGGATTAAATCAGCACAGACAATTCTGCACACTAAGCGGAAAAAAAAAGAAGAATTCAAAGTTCTCCTGGAGTTGAATTCATTACTACCAAACTAGGAAGTTCTCTCTTTGTGGTACACTTTGCGATGCTTACGATTAATTTCCTAACCTGGATCATTGTTTTTCCAACCTGTTCCTATCCCTACCAATGTTTCTGCGCACCCATTCTGGTGGGGTGCTCCTGGTGTGATGAATTTCCACTGTACTGGTACTTCTTTCGTCGAACAGTCAGTTAATTCATATTTCTCACTCATCTTTGTCACCAATCCATTTGCGACTAGCTCTCTCCTCTGTTTGTCATACGCTTCTGCATGTGTCTGATTCTTTGACAGATTTTTCTCAGTGGCTTGCATAACCTGTTCTGCCTGGAACCCGTTGTCTGGCAGTTCTTTCGGGTCTTTGCTCCAGGGGTCCCCTACCTCCCACTGCTTGCCGACTTTCCTTGCAGAAGACCTGATCAATCTTTCCCCAGCTGCTTCCTGTACTAATATTTCTTCACACTGATCACCTTTGGAATTCACTTCTTCAGTCTCTATAGCCCGGATTTCAGACAGATCCACTGTACTCGTTAGCTGCTCGTGCAAAATTGCTGTACTACTTATGCTGTCTGTTGGTGCTGTTCCAAACACAACCCACCCAACTTGGGTATTCCTTGCGCACAAGCTTTCTACTTGACGAACCTCACCGATGTGCATTTGTGCACAGTCTACACCAACTAGCAAATCGATTTCACCCTTCCCTCGCTGTAGATCTCCTTCGTTAAGTTTGAACAGTCCTGTCAGTCTTGTTGTATCAATCGGGGCTATCGAATCACATATGCAGGGGATACCTACAGCATTCACATACATTGTAGCCAGCGATCGGTCCTCTACTCTCCGAATTGGTACTCTGTACCTCATGGTGTTTAGCACTGTTTCTCCTCCACCAACTTTTGTAACAGTTATCGTTGTTGCCGTACCTTCCAGCTGCATCTCTTCGGCAAACTCATTTCGAATAAGGCTAATCTGTGCTCCTGAGTCTAATAGAAGATTACCTTTCTTGACTTTTCTTTCAGCTACCACCTCTACTGTCAGTATTGGTAAAACTGCTTCTTTGCTGCCAGCTACTGCCACACCCACTGATACTTTTCTGCCGTCACTGCTCTCTTCTCTGCTCTCAACATCTGTATGCAGTAAGGGGTGATGGAAATAGTTGCATCCTTGTTCTGGACACTGCTTTCTTCTCCTGCAGGTATACATCTGATGGCCTCTCCCTGCCTTCTTTAAACAACTGAAACAAGCATGGTTTTCCTTTAAAAACCTTAATCGGTCTGCTGCTGTCTTAGATGTGAGCTTCTTGCACTGGTCCACCCAGTGATCCTCTGATGGACAGATCCAGCAGCGTGGACTTGGTTCATATTGCTTCTGCTGATATTGCTGCTGGTTCTGATACTGCTTCGGCTCATACTGTGTCTCCTGATATGTCTCTTCTTTAGGCTGCGAGATGTGATTGATTGATGCCTGTCGTGTGTCATTCCGGAGTGGCGCTGCAGACCGGATTCGGGCCTTCATCTCTTCACTCAGCCATTGTAGCAGCATCTGTAGTGATACAGGGGCTTGCTCCTTCCCTTGGTACCTAAACCATACCTTCCTGTCGTCTACACTCAACTTCCTTTCGATGAGAGCCAACACGTTGCTATTGTCCATATCATTTCCACATCCAACCTCCTTCAACGTGTTATAACTCCTCCTCACCAGATTAACCAGCTCGCAAAACCGGTCATCCTCATTCTCCTTCAATGCACGAAACTTGTTGATGTCGTTGATGATCACGTCGGCCACAAATCGGGGGTCACCATACACACTCTCTAGCTGTTCCCATGCTGCGTCGTAATCTGACCCTATCCCTCTTATAAGTTCCAGCGGGCGTCCTTGTAAGCAGCTTCGCAATATTGTAATGGCATCTCTCTTAGTGTACCTGCTGTCGATCAAATGCTTGAAGTCAGACCGGAATACACAATAGTCCCTCACGTTTCCCTCAAACCGGGGCAGCTTCGGCTTTTCCATCTTAAAACAGCTCTGACTTGGTGTAGCCGCTGCTAGCGGTGGTGGTGAACTGCTTCTCGAATGACTCGGTGACTGTTGACTGGTTTGAGTGCAATGATCATTTTCAACTTCGAAAATTCACACTGGCAGTCACTCATCCACTTCTCCTCCTCATCGAAGACATCATCATCAACAGTCATTGCATACTCTTCATGTGCTTTCTGCAACTCTTCATAGGCATGCTGTACTCTGTCATACTCGCCTTGGACCTCTAACTTTTCACGGTTAGCATCCAACAGTATCTGAAGGCCGTTGGCGAACCTGGTGACTCTTGCTTTGGCTCCTCTTCGCTTCAGCTTGAGGGACTTCTTCACTTCATCTGCCATTCTTGAAGGCTGTTTACAACGGCTGGTTCCGTAGCAATTGAATAATATGGCGCGACGAAGGAAGGACTCGGTGAGACCTGCTCAATTGGATTTATGATCTCATCCTTTATTACAGCCTTGCTCTTGGTTGATCATAGTTATAATTCAATCTGTGTAAACAAACAAACAAATTGAACCGACAATAAGTAAATAAATCTCACTTTTAACACGTTACTTTGTGTGCATTGTGTGTTTCATTTCTTAATGATCTTACTCCTATTGATATCATACTTAGCTTTAAATGCACTGTGTAATTGTGCCACTATCAATACCTGACCAATGTATATCTATTTATACTTAATTCAATCATCTTGTTTCTTGTCCCATCATTATCATTGAGCACATTCAACCTTCAGTGTCAATCTACTTTTATAAATGCAACAGTCCGTTTCTCAGACTTCAAACTTAATCATCTTATTACCACGATTATCTTCATAAAACAACCATACATATCTTTATAACATCAACACTATTTAAATGAGACTAACTCAGTTATACAAATATCTCTCTGTCTATTATAATGGACTGACCTCTTTAATTTACACACAATGCACAATTATTCTTCTCACAAATCTACTGTCTGACTACTTGACTTGAGTTGGAATTGGCTTATACTAAATAAACATGCATAATTCATAACTACCAATTAATGCAATGTACCAACTTAATTAATCCTCCTTTAAAAGATTACACATCTATAAATAATCTTGTTTCTTATTAATCTTTCACATACGGGAATCTTGATACCCGCCATCATTCACATACGGGAATCTTGACACACGCTATCATTCACATATTGAATAGCTGTGTTATAAGTATGCTCGCCATTGAGTTTGTACAGCGACTCATGACTAATGAAAACCAGACCTCATTTCATACATTGAATTTCTACTTATTAAAGTCATATAAATAATCGTACTTACTGCTGTGGCAGGAACTACACTAAATGACATCTTCATGACGATCCTCTTGACAGTCAACTAGGCTCAAATTTAACAAAAGAACATTATACTTTTAACTCTGTGCCGAGATGTACCGAGACTATCGGAATCCATAATTCGTCTGATCTAAAGTTAGCGTCTACTTTTACTTTTTTACAATTTCCAACTAATAAATACGTAACAACTACGGTGCCTTCCAATAGTCAAACAGAATTAAAACTTCACACTTTCGCTCAGCGAAACAAATGTCGATGTCCGCTAGGCTTAGCTGGTATTCACAAAAGGCAAATTGGCTAAATTCACTATCGTAGTCAAGGCCTGACCTAGCATGACAACCCATCTGTCTAAATTCCACAAGCATTTGGTATTCCACGACATTGTTAGTCGAAATGCGAACAATTACAACAATAGATCGGCTGTGCGGACTACTTGCATTGGAATATATTTCTGTGGGAGCTTCTGTATGTATAGAACTTTGTTCCCGGGGGGGGGGGGGGGGCACTGAACTATATTGTTGTACACACGCGCGACCAAAAAAACGCGTTTTTATTTTTTTGTCGATCAATAAATTATTCCAAAATGTTTCAGAAACAAGACATGGTAGTTATCATTTGTTTTTATAGTAAATACACAAATATCTCGCGATCCATTGTAGGAATACCTTGGCGTTGTCACATGCTGTATGCAATTGCAATTGGTATTATCATAAATACAGTCAAACTTGCATAAGTTGAAAAGAAACACAAAAAACAATATATAATTCAAAATAGAGGCCTTTTGAATATCTTCAACTGAGGCAAAGTTTCAACTTAGTGTGAGGTTGACTGTAGTTCTTATTGACAAGTACAATGTACATTAGAGGTTTATTTAAGGTAGACCTTGTTTAGGGTTAAATGTTTAAGGTGGTTAAACATTTCCAATGTGACGTGGACCTTGTATAGGGGTAAGTTTTAGGGGTTATCCCTGCTGGAAAGTTCACACTCATTCGACGCTCTTTGAAAAATTATTTGTTTCAATTTGAGTTCTGTCATAAAAATCAATGGCAGAATTAGCTCTATTCAAAAGAGTGGGTCCTCGTAAATTAGATGGAGACTATAAGCAAGTTTTGGAGCATGAAAACGGACACGAGCGAGACATGATGAGGTCGAAATTCAAAATGATGATGATGTGTCGACGAAGACGTGAAACGGCAGTGGCCAGAGCAGCGGCGCGGGCGGCGGCACGGCGGACGAAGGTGCTTGCCTGTTCTGTGACTCGTGTGTAAATGACGGCGACTGGCCAACGACATGAATTCACTGGCAAGTGCATCATCTTTGACTTTGCTATTACTTAGTTAGACATTAGTATTTATAATGATTCAATACCTTCCTATTGACTTTGAGTAAATTATCGTATGACTATGATTATGAAATATGTGAACAAATTATCGTAAAACATGAAGCCATTCTCTCGGTCGGACATCCGGGGATTTTCACTCGCGAACGTAACTTCCGCTTAACAACCGATCGCGAAGGTGCAAACAAAAGCGAACTCGCCATACACGCCCATAGGCCCATACACGCATACTGTCAACGCCGAATTTCATTACCTTTTGTACGCGTTTTATCTGACTTTTCGAAGTATTTTTTTAGCAGAAATATAGTTTTTATGAATCAAAGATGGCATATGATTAGTCTGATGGACTACCTGGTGATTCATTGCGGAGATACAACCAGAAATTACCTGTGATTGGACTGGATTTTTTGAACTGCCCGTACAAGCACCCAGCTGACTCGTGGCAGAATGACCCGTCCGACTGGCCAGACGTTGAGTACCCAGACGTGTACAATTATCTTGTACACTCACCAGGTAAATGAATATGAAAAAAAAAAGATGATGATGATGATGATGATGATGATGATGATGATGATGAAGACACGCACACACACTCAAACACAAACAAACAAGAAATTGAAAATATTTGTTTCTTTCAATTTCATTGTCAATTCAGAAATAATTTCAATTGTTTAATATTTCATAATTATAATAAGCTGGAAGAAAACAAATATAAAACTAAAAGAGTCAAGACCCAAGTAATTGCAATGCAACTGTGGGGGAGGGGGGGGGGGGGTAAATCTAATAAGTAATAATGAATTGAAAACAGACTAATATTTCTTTTTTTCCTTTTTAAAATTTAACTTATCTTAGATTAGATGTTTTGTTTCTTATTTTATTGCAGGTACTTCAGCCAATCTTTTTACAGATTATGCTGCCAGCTGATGAGCCTTCACAATTACATTTAAAAGTGTACTTTTTAATTTCATTTGTTTATATTTATATTTATTAGTTTCCTTTTGTTTTATTCTTTTTCAACAGGCGTTTTCACACAGCACGCCATGAAAAACTATCGCTCTCTGGAGGCACATCGTTTACTGAAAGCAGACGTGAAGCTGTCGTGGAGGGTGACTGAAAGTCCTCATCATCCATGGATCGCAACAACCATGGATGGAGTCGTTGTTGCGGCAAACTGTGACTGCATGGCTGGGTGAGTACTTGTATTGTGGTAGGGTAAAGAGTTAGTTTGATTACTTTAACTGGGAAGGCTTTGGGGCACACTTGCTGCTAAGCAAAAAAAAAGAGAACATTTTGCTCTTTACTACACCTCATTGTGCAGTGGTGTAGCAATGGATGGGTCACGTGCCCCCCCCCCCCCCAAAAAAAAAAAAAAAAAAAATTCTGAAAAACAATAGAAAACATAAGGGACATTTTTTTGCAAAAAAAAAAGAAATACAAGGTGTGCCCTCAATAATTTTGCGTCGCCCCCCCCCCCTTATCAGTCCGACCATGCTATGCCACTGTTATTGTGTATCTGATCCCCCCCCCCCCCATGGTCTAGCTCTCTCTTGGTTTTGATATATTATATTTATATGTAGTGCATTTAAACTATTTTGGATACACACTTGAGGAATAATCATGTGGCGTTAAGGTAAGCACTCATTTGTGGGCTCTTATTTGAATATAAATTGTAAATTTGTACTAACATTCTTATATAAGTTTTGATTCGTTGTATACTCGTATTGAATTTCCCGCCAAAACAACATGGCGGCCTCAATGGGGCAGGGCGTGCACTCAATGGATATAGGTGTGGAAGAACAAGGAGACTTTATTGAAGTAAAACGAAAGTCAAAAAGACCCCGACCCGGCAGTTTAGACATTGAAACTCTGAATTGTGAAGATACTGATACGGAATATGTTGAGGCTTTACCTAAGACGGTCCTCCAAGATTTGAAGGTACTGATAGTGCCAATAGATAGACAGAAGAGTTTGATTTCGATTAATCCTATGGTGATTGCAAAAACTCTAGAAAAATGCGTGGGAAACACCCACTTGAAACATGTGAAGCACGTTCGAAACGGTATTCTTGTAATTTGTCAGAACATCAAGCAGTATAACGACCTAAAGAGGATTGACGAGATTGGAAGTACTCCCGTTAAAATTAAGAAAAAGGTAAATTACACTAAAGGAATAATACATGGAGTATCCATTGAGTTGCAAGAAGAGGATATCCTCAATAGTTTGGGAGAAGATAGAGTGGTGAAGGTAGAAAGGTTGAAGAAGAAAAATGGAAAAGGTGGAGAAAATGTAGATGGAAAGGAGAAGAAAGAAGAACCATTAAGATCGGTGGTGTTGTACTTTGACTCGTCAACACTCCCCGACTCAGTATCGATATACTATGAGCGATTCAGGGTAAAGCAATTTATACCTAATGTAGCTAGGTGCTTTAAGTGCCAACGCTATGGCCATGTTGCGGCGGCATGTAGGGGAAAAGAAAGATGTGTAAGATGCGGGGGGGAGCACCCCTTTGATCAGTGCCCCAAAACACAATTGTATTGTGTTAATTGTAAAGGCGCACATTCAGCCGCCTACGGAGGGTGTACAGCGCTAAAACAGGCTAAAGAAATTCAAAAATGTAAAGTCCATGAAAAGATTTCGTACGCTCAAGCGGTCAAAGTTGTGAAAGAAAAGTCACAATCTGGATCTGGAGCAGAAAGTATTCCTATAAAAAGTCAAGATAAAGCACCAGTTAATCTGAATAGAGAAAGAGACATGCACAATACTGAGTCTAATGCACCTCAACAAAGTGTACAAAAGAATAAAGAAGAGGTCGTTGGTAAAAGAAATGAAGCACACATGAATGGTGGACTTGTAAATAATACCACTGTAGAAACAGAAATAACAAAGTTGCTTGATGAACCTGGTACAAAGGTTAAATCACAAGATGTATCAAGGAATTTTATGGCCAATGCTACAAATGAAGCTATAATCGCTTTTTTGATTCATATTCTTGTTTTATTGAAGGAAACAAAAGAGATTCCTATAATGGTGAAAAAAATTTGTGAAACGGCACAAATGATTTTTGGTATACATTTCCCAGATGTGAGTATGCAAATTGTCAATGGACTGCTATTATAAGATACTTTTATTGATGCTCTCAATCCTACAATGGAATGCTCAGGGGATGAGAAGCCATGGGGATGAACTAGTACAATATTTATTTGTATGTAACAAACAAATTGATATTATTTGTATACAAGAAACATGGTTCAATGATGAAAATGTGTTTTATATTCCGAATTATACATGTAATTATCGGAATAGGATAACGGGCCAATCACGAGGTGGTTGTGCTATATATGTGCATTCTTCTATTGTAAGTAGTAGTGCAACGATTCATAAAGAATTGGAAATCCAAAGTCTAGTGATACACTTAGAAAATAAGTTTATGACTTTGGTAAATTTTTATAACCCTTGCAAAAGGCTACCAAAGGAAACTTTGAAAGAATTGTTTTATGAAAAAAGGAATGAACGTGTTTTGATTTTAGGTGATTTTAATGCTCACAATAAATTATGGGGAAGCAAAGTAACTGATAGAAACGGTCGTATTGTTGAAGATTTTATTAATGAAAATAATTTGGTAATTTTGAATGATGGTCAAAGTACAAGATTAGATAGTCATACAGGAAAAACATCATGCTTAGATTTAACTTTAGCTTCAGCACACTTTGCAAGCAAAGCTACTTGGCAAGTATTGAATGATACTATGGGTAGTGACCACTTCCCTATTTTAACTTATTTTTGTGAAAATGAGAATGAAAAAAGAAATAATGACTCCTATTTCTGGTCATTTAATAAGATTGATTGGGACATTTTTAAAGAAAAATGTACTGAAAAATTTGAAAACTTTAGTAGTGATAAAGATATTGATTTTGTATATGATTCATATATTTGTTCACTTGTTGATATATTAAATCAACTTGCAAGATGTAATAATAAAAGTAAACGGAACCCAGTAATATGGTGGAATAAATTATGCTCAGATGTTATTAAAGAAAGGAATCGATTGAAAAATAAAGTTGTGAAATATATGCTACCACAATATTTACAGGATTATAAAGAGAAAAAAGCTGAGGCACAAAGAATTATTAGGCAAGCGAAAATAGACTTTTGGGAGAAATATTGTGCCACCATTAATAGATTCACTCCTCTTTCGGACATATGGAAGAAGATTAAGATCATTAATGGTGACTCAAAACAAAATGATAAACAAAAACACATAGTGTTGGAAAAGGATAAGGGGAAAATTGTGAAAGATGAAGAAGTAGCAGAGGAATTCTCTCAATATTTTGAAAAAATTAGTGAAGAATCCTTTGTAGACCCTGACTCTCTTCAACAAATGGAAAAGAAAATGTATAAGTTGTATTGTGAAGAAGGTCAATTAGATAGTACATTTGTACTTGATGAGGATTTTGTCATGTTTGAGCTCGAACGAGCACTACATGCATGTAATCGCTCATGCCCGGGACCAGACGGTTTACCATATATAATATATCAAAATCTCCCATTAACAGTTAAACAAATTATGTTAGATATTATAAATAAAATGTGGAATCTAAGTGTAATACCACTAGAGTGTAAAACAACAATATTGGTACCAATATTGAAAAAAGACAAAGACAAAGAATCTGTTTTATCATACCGTCCAATCGCACTCTCTTCGTGCTTTTTGAAGATTTTTGAACGAATGTTGAATAAAAGATTGGAATGGTTTTTTTGAAAAACATAATATTCTTCCTTCATTTTTAAGTGGTTTTCGTAAAGGAAGAAGCACTCTGGATTGTATTGTTTATTTAGAAAATGATATTCAAACGGCATTTGGAAATAGAGAAAATACACTAGGGATATTTTTGGATATTGAAAAGGCATATGATAGGCTCTGGAATGATGGACTCCTTTTTAAATTGTATGAAATAGGACTGAAAGGAAAAACGTTTAAATTTATTTATAATTTTGTGAAAAATCGCCCATTCCAGGTTCGTGTAGGAAAGGCTATGTCAAAGAGGAGATATTTAAGGAATGGACTTCCACAGGGAAGTATACTTAGTCCCACTCTTTTTAATTTGATGTTATATGATATTGTTCAAGAAAAAATGGTAAAATTGTCACTCTATGCAGACGACTGTATTTGTTGGAAATCAGGAAAAGACATTGAAGAGATTCGTGTTACAATGCGACATTATTTGCATCATTTGAATGTATGGTTTTTGAAATGGGGATTCAAAATTTCAACGACTAAAACCGTAAAGATATTGTTCTCTTATAGTAAGAAAAATATCGATATAAGTTTAAATGGAGAAAACATAAAAGATAAAGAAGAGGTTAAATTTTTGGGTTTGATTTTTGATAAGAAACTTACGTGGAGATCCCACATTAATGATATTATGGAAAGATGTAAACACAAAATAAATATTTTGAAAAAATTAACAGGAACAAAATGGGGCACAAACACGAAATCTCTTTTGATAATATATCGAGCTCTCATAAGATCTTTGACTGATTATGGCTGCCAAGCTTACGATTCGGCATCTCAAAGTTTAAAAAATGCTTTGAACTCGATACAATATCAATGTCTTAAGATTTGTACAGGTGCCCTTTCAGGCACTTCGCTACAAACATTGCAAGCAGAGACATGTGAAATGCCTCTGGATTTACGGAGAAAATTATTTTGTTCTCGTTATAAAGTAAAGATAGAACAAACTATAGACCATCCTTTGAATGAGGTTATACAGAATTGTCATAATGACAATTTTGAAAATAAATTACGCAAACCTTTTTGTTATCGACTATTGGATTTGGTTACAGTAGATAAAGATGTTATGCAAAAACGTGCATCACTGCCAAATCCTCCTTGGCACATAATGATACCAAATGTTTGTATGGATTTAAAAGAAAGTGTTGATAAAAAAGATAATATTCATAGTATAAAATTTGAAACATTAGAATATATTAATATGAAATGGTCTAGAGAGTTGCATATATTTACGGATGGTTCGAAAAATCCCCTTAATGGAAATGCATCTGCAAGCTTTTATGTTCCGAGCATGGATATTAATATTATTGAAAAAAAGAGGCTAACGAATTTCAGTTCATCATATAAAGCTGAATTAGTTGCTATAATTCTTGCATTGAATTGGCTAGAACAATTTGATAATTTATGTGTTGGAATTGTTATATTTATTGATTGTTTGAGTGCCCTAATGGCGATAAGAAATTGGAATGAAGATGTATGCGTCAGTGAAATATTAATGAAATTAATGATTCTTAAACATCAAGGAATCCACGTATTCCTTGAGTGGATTCCCGGACATTGTGGTGTTGTAGGTAATGAGATTGCAGACCTCTCAGCGAAACAATCCCTTGGACACACTTTTATTGAAATAGAAAATAAATTGAATGAATCAGAAGTAAATGCAATACTGTCATTATATGTTGTAAATATGTGGCAGGAAAGGTGGAATGCCTCGAATAGTGTCTTAAAGAAAATGAAAAAGAATATAAATATAAAATACATTGATACATGGTGCTCTAAAAATAGAAAAAATGAAGTATTGTTACACAGGATTCGAATGGGGTGTCTTGGACTCAATGCACATTTACATAAAATTGGTCTTAAATTATCCGGCGATTGTCAGTTTTGTAATGAAATTGAAACTTTTGAACACTTTCTTGTTGATTGTACGAAATATATTATTGAAAGGACAATGTTATTTGTAGAATTAGGAATTAATGAAAAACAAGATATATATAAGATGTTGGAAATATTCGATACAAAATTGCAAGTGGCATTGATTAATTTCATTTATAGAACTAGAAGGTTCGATGAATAGCAAAAAAGGATTTGTATTCAGATTATTGTAAATATTTGCTTAGCATCTCTATTATATTGTTTTAGTGTAAGTTTATTTTTGTATACAATTACTAACAAATTGATGTATTCTATGTAAAAGAGCCCACTGAATGAGTGCTTTATTTGATGTTTGTTGAATGTTTGAAATTGATGAATATATATATTGTTTTTTTTAATTTGGCATGCATAATTGCATTATTTGGAGCCCAACAGATTGCACCTGACACCTCATTTTCGAGCATCTGAGGGGTCTAGGCTCGGCTTGCACACATACCCTGGTATGTCACCGAGCTGAGAAGTCTGCACGATGTACTGTGCCGGACTGACCAGATGATGCACCGTTAGGTCGGATTTGAGCGATGGACAGGCAGCATGAAGTAGGAACTCCATACAAATGATTGAAAACAAAAATAAAAAAATTATAATAATAATAATTAAGTATTATGGCATAAATATTCATTTTGAATGAACGCCAAAATAATAAAATAACAACAACAACCCAACTTCATCCCATCTGCCACTGCACCTGAGAACCCATCACCCATCACCATGACGCCAACAACATCGACCAGTCTACACAGGCACAGTCATCATCACTCATCTGGCATGATCAACGAGCAGGTCGCATCACTGGATCCACCGCACACCAAGCACTCCGCACTTCACTCGTCAACCCAGCACCATCACTCATCAAGAAGATCTGCATTCCACATCCAGAACTCATCAACGCACCGGCACTGAATTGGGGGAGGGAGCACGAGTCCCATGCCATTCAGTCGTACGCCACTCTTCTTGAAGAGGAGCACTTTGATGGCATGGTGACTCGGGCTGGATTCACCATTCGCCATCTCTTACTCACACTGCCCCCCCCCCCCCCCCCCTTGCTCACTGCCTGCATGCTGCCCATTTTTATATTAGTATGAATCTGTATACTGTACGTATGTTTAGTGACTGGTGCTGAACTTGACGAAATGCTGACTAAACTGTTAATAGTACACTGATAAAGTCCTATAACTTATTTAGCTAGCAATGTTTTACCTTAAAGTGATAGTTGAGTTTTGGTAGAGAGGGCGCTAGACTACTTATTTTTGTTGTGAGGTAATGAAAAACTGAGTGTAAAATTTGAAAGAGCATAATATTTAAATAATAAAATCATCTTTGTGTGATCAAAATCGGTTCAGAGACGGCTGAAATATCCATAAATATAACAATTTGTAATAAACCCGGGGCCTCGGGTTTATTAGAGAATTTTGAACCAGCCGTTAAAAATATTAAAAAAATGCTTCCTCTTTTCAAAAAGTTACAAAATAGGTATTTAAATAGTTGTTGGTTACTTCTCTATCTAATCACTATTTCAACAAAGCATCACATGCACAATATTTAATTCAAAATGGTTGAAACCGATGAATGTTTAGAGAGCGCCCTCTTACGTTTTAACGGCTCTTTTTTAATGATAACATGATCTTTACTACGTCATTTGTAATTGTTTGTTCCTTTCTAGTTATAAATATTAGTTTGTAATGTAATGATGCAGGTTTTGGTTACTAAAATTCAGTTTCACCAAAACTGTACTCTCCTTACCAGAACTCAACTATCCCTTTAACAATAATTGTTTCCATATTAATTATTATAACCTTACAAACAGAGAAGCCATTACTTAACCAAATGTTTTTGTTTACACTTGGACATATACAAAAAATAAAGAGTTACAAAAATACAACATTCAAACTATCTCAGTCAAAGATCTGGTGACGGGTAATTTGCTAGTGTATTTTATAATACGGCTGATATGGCATCATTATTTATTTATTTATTTATTTTGGTATACATTTCAAACTGATCAGCAGCAGTGCTGAAAGGATCAGTGTACATTGAACATCAAAACATACATAGTATAAACAATACAATATAGCAATTGTTACATTCGAATTTGAATGAATTGGAACAACAAAATTTACAAAAGTAAATCACTATAAAATAAACAAAGCTACATTACACAAAGAACAAATATCAGATCATTGTGCATAATTGCTAATCAACCACATTTCCAACAATGAATTGTATACAGCAATTCAACTATATAGGTAATATAAAGTAATTCATAATTAAAACTGTTCTAAGTTATTAATCACCAAGCAATTAATTAATTATAATATATTTATCATTTATACCTATCAGCTGAACACCTATTGTGAAATCATTAATATATGAGAGCAAGACTATTCTAATATTGATATTTCAATTAAAATTAATTAAGCATAATTTAAAAATGAATAATTATGTACCTATTATAAGTTTAATATCAATATTTTACCAAAATTCAAGGTACCAAACTGCAAGTTTATGAGTATTTGTCATATTACATAAATAAAGAAACAATCTAAGTCTACAATATTATCATCTTAATGATCGTTTAACTATACATGGGATACGTAAGACCAGTACTTAATTATTGTGTCCCGGTTTTGA
>JBAMJV010012486.1:0-68965 GCA_037951105.1 Echinarachnius parma | reverse complement strand
GTAGTTGTCTTGGGGGTAGTTGTCTTGGAGGGGTAGTTGTCTTGGGGGGTAATTGTCTTGGGGGGTAATTGTCCTAGGGGGGTAAATTGTCCGGGTGGTAGTTGTCCGGGGGGTAATTGTCCTAGGGGGGTAGCTGTCCGGGGGGTAATCGTCCGGGGGGTGGTTGTCCAGGGGGTAGTAGTCCTAGAACCGTTCACAATTATAATAATACTAAATAATGGTGGCTACTTCATAGTTTTTCATTATCTCACACAAACACGATTTTGTGTAGCGCCGAGTCTACCAAACTGATATATAATAATACTCTACCAAACTAAACTATCTTTTAAGAAGGGAAAATAATACCACTAATACGGTGTGCGACAGAAAAAAATACCAATAACAATATTTAAAATATACATGCAAGAAAAATAACCAATTATATGACAACTATTACCACTGAGACATAAAACATAAAATATGCCTAGGAGATCACTCGGTATCAACACATATATACACTCTCTTAATTTCTAGGACTTAAATTTTAAGTCATTCTTACGACTTAAAATATTTTAAGTCCCAAAGACTTATTTCATTGGGCCTTCTATACCCTTCGATTAAAATTTGGCTTCGGAATCTAAATCTAACGGGGACTTAAAACTTTAAGCCAATCAGACTACCCACAAATGACGTCATGCAATTCGTGTCCGGACTATTACCCCCTGGACAACCACCCCCCGGACGATTACCCCCCGGACAACTAACCCCTAGGACAATTACCCCCCGGACAACTACCACCCGGACAATTACCCCCCCTAGGACAATTACCCCCCAAGACAATTACCCCCCCAGACAATTACCCCCCAAGACAATTACCCCCGAGGACAATTACCCCCCAAGACAACTACCCCCCAAGACAACTACCCCCCGGAAAATTACCCCCCGGACAACTACCCCCCCGGACAACTACCCCCCGGACAATTACCCCCCGGACTACTACCCCCCGGACAACTACCCCCCGGACTACTACCCCCCGGACAACTACCCCCCGGACAACTACCCCCCGGACTACTACCCCCCGGACTACTACCCCCCCGGCACTACTACCCCCGGACAACTACCCCCTGGACTACCTACCCCCCCCGCCGACAATTACCCCCCGGACAACTACCCCCCAGGACAACTAACCCCCCGGACAATTACCCCCCCGGACAACTACCCCCTGGACAACTATCCCCCCGGACAACTACCCCCCCGGACTACTACCCCCCGGACTACTACCCCCCGGAGCTACTACCCCCCGGACAACTACCGCCCGGACTACTACCCCCCCCCGTCAACTACCAGCTGTGCCCCCCCCCCCTCCGCCCCCATTGACCCTCGCTCCGCCACTGGTCAGATGAATTGGGCTAATTGTCCAGGGGGTAATCGTCCGGGGGTAACTATCTGGGGGGTAGTTGTCTAGGGGGGTAATATTCCGGGGGGGTAATTGTCTTGGGGGGTAATAATCCGAGGGGTAATTATCCGGGGGGTAGTTGTCCGGGGGGTAGTTGTCCGGGGGGGTAGTTGTCTGGGGGGGTAGTTGTCCGGGGGGGTAAGTTGTCCGGGGGGTAGTTGGCCGGCGGGGTAGTTGTCCGGGGGGTAGTAGTCTGGGGGTAATAGTCCGGGTAGTAGTTGTCCGGGGGGGTAATAGTCCGGGTGGTAGTTGTCCGGGGGGTAGTTGTCCGGGGGGTAGTTGTCTTGGGGGGTAGTTGTCTTGGGGGGTAATTGTCTTGGGGGGTATTTGTCTTGGGGGGGTAGTTGTCTTGGGGGGTAGTTGTCTTGGGGGGTAATTGTCTTGGGGGGTAATTGTCCTAGGGGGGTAATTGTCCGGGTGGTAGTTGTCCGGGGGGTAATTGTCCTAGGGGGGTAGCTGTCCGGGGGGTAATCGTCCGGGGGGTGGTTGTCCAGGGGGTAGTAGTCCTAGAACCGTTCACAATTATAATAATACTAAATAATGGTGGCTACTTCATAGTTTTTCATTATCTCACACAAACACGATTTTGTGTAGCGCCGAGTCTACCAAACTGATATATAATAATACTCTACCAAACTAAACTATCTTTTTAAGAAGGAAAATAATACCACTAATACGGTGTGCGACAGAAAAAAATACCAATAACAATATTTAAAATATACATGCAAGAAAAATAACCAATTATATGACAATATTACACTGAGACATAAAACATAAAATATGCCTAGGAGATCACTCGGTATCAACACATATATACACTCTCTTAATTTCTAGGACTTAAATTTTAAGTCATTCTTACGACTTAAAATATTTTAAGTCCCAAAGGACTTATTTCATTGGGCCTTCTATACCCTTCGATTAAAATTTGGCTTCGGAACGGGACTTAAAACCTTAAGCCAATCAGACTACCCACAAATGACGTCATGCAATTCGTGTCCGGACTATTACCCCCTGGACAACACCCCCCGGACGATTACCCCCCGGACAACTACCCCCCTAGGACAATTACCCCCCGGACAACTACCACCCGGACAATTACCCCCCTAGGACAATTACCCCCCAAGACAATTACCCCCCAAGACAACTACCCTCCAAGACACAATTACCCCCCAAGACAATTACCCCCCAAGACAATTACCCCCGAGGACAATTACCCCCCAAGACAACAACTACCCCCCAAGACAACTACCCCCCGGACAATTACCCCCCGGACAACTACCCCCCGGACAACTACCCCCCGGACAATTACCCCCCGGACAACTACCCCCGGTGCTCTACTACCCCCCCGGACAACTACCCCCCAGAAAACTACCCCCGGACTACTACCCCCCGGGACTACTACCCCCCGGACTACTACCACCCCCGGACAACTACCCCCCCCGGACTACTACCCCCCCGGACAATTACCCCCCGGACCAACTACCCCCCAGACAACTCACCCCCCGGACAATTACCCCCCGGACAACTACCCCCTGGACAACTATCCCCCGGGACAACTATCCCCCAAGACAACTACCCCCAAAACACTACCCCCCCCCCCCCCCCCGGAAAATTACCACCCCAGATAATTACCCCCCGGTCGACTACCCCCTGGACAATATTTCATTTCATTTTATTTCCAATAATATAAAAACATCAAAATTACAAGATATTCGAGTACAAAATTAATATTGCATTGTAACATAGATATGACGGAGTAAAATCAAAAATATATATTGTAGAATGATCAATAAACCTGGGAAATATGGAAGTCGGCAAAGCAAAAGCTTGAAGGAAGGACAATTACCCCCTGGACAATTAAACTCCAAGACAATTACCCCCCAAAGACAATTACCCCAAGTCATCTTCCCTTAAGACCAGTGGCGTAGCGAGGGTCAACAGATGGGGGGGGGGGGGGGGGGGCACAACTGCGAGGTAGTGGAGCGATTTGGTGCATACCCTAGACAGTAATATTAAATACGTAGTTCAAGCTTTGGGAATCAAACATACATAATGTATGCATATTAAAAAAGTGGGAGGGACAATCACCTCCACTTTCAAATGTATGGGGTGGGGGGGGGAGGCATGCTCCCCCCCCCCCCCCCTCCCCCCCTTCCCGTCCTTCGGGTGCATTGTGTGCATTCAATTTCGCCAATTTTGTTACCGAAGTTGTATTTTAGTAGTTCAAAATCGTTTTTCAGCATTAGAATTCAATATATTGATCATTCGGATTTCGGAAACATTTTGTTTGCATTCGATTTAAAACGTATTTGGATTTCGGAGTAAATTCGTGATAACGTAATACCGCCCTCCGGGAAATCCGTTGGCGCGATGAATGCAAATAGCGTGTTTTTTTTAACCCCTTGACCACGGGAACCGAGTGGGTTGTATACCAAAGTCTATGAGGATTCCATAAACTCGTAGGGAATGGGTTAATTGAATGCTAAAAGTGGTAAATCACTTGATCGAAGAGCTAAATCGTATGAACATAATGCAATTTTGAACCAAAATTGCAAGCCTTCAGCTCAATTTCGTGAAATTGAATGACACACTTATTGAAACGAATGAAAAGCTTACGGAAATTGGCCGAAAAACATATAGAAAAATGTTTATGTATGTAGAAATACGAGATTCGGGAGCAAGGAATACGGTAGACCAATACTTTCGTTCTTGGAGTCAATGTGGCAAGTGAGCTTTATTATAATTAAACAACATTATGCAACAAAACGGTTATAAATAACATAATTCCCGGAACTGCGCGAAGGCTCGGTACACGGTAAACTAGAGCGTGGGAACTATACAAACACAATCAACATGTGATATGCCTAGGTCACAAATGCACCGGATTGTCGCACATTCTTTTTACCTACATTTCGGATTGGATATCGTACGATGTCTGGAGTATATATTCGTTGCATTGGCAGTCCCGTAGCATGGGGTGCGTTAGGTGCGTACACCCCACATTCAGAAAGGTCCACTTTTTCATCGTTCTCGGTCTCGGGCAGCGATCGATCCATTTGACATTTGACGACCCCAACTCCCTGCTTACAAACTAAAACAGTGGTCTAATCAGCGGTTACAGTCCGTTATTCCGAAGGTCTGTTATTCCGAAGGTTCAGTTATTCCGAAGGTTCGTAAGTTCGCGCGAAGGTTCTCTATTCCTAAAACGAATCGGGTTCGGTTATTCCGAAGGTTCGTTTATCCGAAAACAAAATCGGGTTCGTTATTCCGAAGGTTCATTAGTCTCGAAAATCAAAATAGGGTTCGTTAATCCGAAAATTAAATCGGGTTTTGTTATAATACTATAATTTGTGTTTTGGTGTATTTAATTTACAGCCTGCACTAAGCATACCCCTCCCCCTTTCCTCCCTTGGCCGACCAATCAAACATTTAAGTTTATTTTATCTTTTTATAGAAATTATAGCATTATAACAAACCCAAATTCATTTTCGGATTAACGAACGCGATTCATTTTAGGAATAGCGAACTTCGGAATAACGAACCCTCGGAATAACGAACCTTCGGAATAACGAAGCGCACCCAAATCAGCGACGGACCCCCACCCCCCCCCCCCCCCCCCCCACACACCACACTCACACGACTCACTAACCAGTGGTCTTGGTCCGTTTTTGCAAATACGCACGCCCAAAGCCCAAACCCACCCCCTTGAAAAAATCCAGGACACCGGGCCTGAGCGGTCACATATTTTGTCTTGGGGGGTAATTGTCTTTGGGGAGGGGGGGGGGGGGGTAATTGTCTGGGGGGGGGGGGTAATATTCGGGGGTAGTTGTCCGGGGGGTTATCGACCGGGGTGATTTTCTGGGGGGTAATCGTCCGGGGGGGTCATTATTCCGGGGGGTAATTGTCCGGCGGGGTAATTGTCCGGGGGGTAGGTAGTCCGGGGGGTAGTTGTCCGCGGGGTAGTTGTCCGGGGGTAGTTGTCCGGGGGGTAGTTGTCCGGGGGGTAATTGTCCGGGGGGTAGTAGTCCGGGGGGTAGTAGTCCGGGGGGTAGTTGTCCGGGGGGTAGTTGTCCGGGGGGTAATAGTCCGGGGGGTAATTGTCCGGGAAGTAGTTGTCCGGGGGGTAGTTGTCCGGGGGGTAATTGTCGGGGGGAGTTGTCTTGGGGGTGTTGTCTTGGGGGGTAATTGTCCTTGGGGGGGTAGTTGTCTTGGGGGTAATTGTCTTGGGTGGTAATTGTCTTGGGGGGTAATTGTCCTAGGGGGTAATTGTCCGGGTGGTAGTTGTCCGGGGGGTAATTGTCCTAGGGGGTAAGTTGTCCGGGGGGTAATCGTCCGGGGGTGGTTGTCCAGGGGGTAGTAGTCCTAGAACCCATGCAATTCGCAAGAGTTGAAACCCGTTTTGACTGCCATTTTGGATTTCACGAAAGCGACGTCGACGCGGCGGTTACAGTCCGTTATTCCCATAGGTTCGTTATTCCGAAGGTTCACTTATTCCGAAGGTTCGTTATTCCGAAGGTTCGTTATTCCGAAGGTTCGTTATTCCGAAGGTTCGTTATTCCGAAGGTTCGTTATTCCGAAGGTTCGTTGATCCGAAAATAAAATCGGGGTTCGTTATTCCGAAGGTTTGTTATTCCGAAGGTTCGTTACTTCCGAAGGTTCGTTGATCCGAAAATAAAATCGGGTTCGTTAATTCCGAAGGTTCGTTAGTCCTAAAATGAAATAGGGTTCGTTAATCCGAAAAATTAAATAAATACGACGTAGAAAAGAATTGAGTTGATTTGATTTTGAGCAGTGTGGACTTGGGAAAGGGGGATCAATCTTACTCTAATTGCCGTGGCTGCTTGGGGGGGGGGGGGGTGGGGGGGAGAGAGGAAGGGGAGGGGGACAAAGAGTGGCTTTACAATTCTACATGTTGGCTATTTTGAATCCCCGCAAGTGATGTTTTCCACATCACATATTCACTTGGCAGCCCAAGGGTGTGGGGGGGGGGGGGGGGGGGGATTGGTTCCCTTTTTAAATGTTCTATGATTCCTTCATTGCATGCATGTTTAATGCTTTATTAATGTAAAAGTTAATTTGTATTATTTAGATGTGAATGTAAAATCATTTTGTATAATTTGTCAGTTATAAATATATTTGGAAAAATGGTAGAGCTTGACACGTACTTCCCCAAATATTGCATAGGGGTGCGGGCGCGCGCGCCGCGCCCCCCCCCACCCCCAGTGGCGTAGCTACGGGCGGGGGGGGGCACGGGGGGCCTGTCGCGCCCCCAAATAATTTTGAAAAAGAAACATTAGAAAACATAAGGGGCCATTTTTTGAAAAAAACAAAGAAATACATAAGGTGTGCCCCCCCAATAATTTTGCGTGCCCCCCAATCCGTCCGACCACGCTACGCCACTGCCACCCCCCCCCCCCCCCCTCCCCCGTTAGGGAGCTTTGCTGGCGCTTTTAAAAATTGAAAACTGTGCAATCTGAGGTTTTATTCTCTTTTCCAATAAAATTAGATAAAAGCCATGATTTAAATTGATTTTGGGAGGGGGGCGCCATGACACCCCCCCCCCCCCCCCCCCCCACCACTACGCCAGTGCACACACACACACACACACACACACACACACCACACACAAACACACACACACACACAGCACTCACACCCTATTTCATTTTCGGATTAACGCACATAATTCATTTTCGGACTAACGAACCTTCGGAATAACGAACCCGATTTCATTTTAGGAATAGCGAACCTTCGGAATAACGAACCTTCGGAATAACGAACCTTCGGAATAATGCAACAAATGTTCGGATTAACGAACCCTATTTCATTTTCGAATTAACGAACACTCAGGTATAGGAAATTTGCGCGTTCGGAATAACGAACCTTCGGAATAACGAACCGCACCCGACGCGGCTTGTCATTGTGGAATGATGGAGGAATTTCTCGAACAAATCGATGACGATGGGAGTGTGACAAAGCTACTCAAAGGTAAGCATAATGTAGTGTGAATACAATAGGATGTGATAGATTAATCTGGGAGTCAACAGCCGACGATAAATATGTAAATTTCATCTAAGTAGGCCTAACTGCGAACAACTAGCGCCCCGGGATTACATGACAGACTGCAGTCTGCATGCAATGCACCGTATACGCGTACCCTGGCTTGTGCTAGTCGCCGCAGTCCGGCCGGCCGCAGCGCTAAGTAACAGTAACACTGTTCATGTTTGTAAAATTGTAGACTTGCAATAAATACTCATCGAATGGCTAATATTTAACAATTTTTATCAAAAGATAAAAAGCACTGAAATTATTGAAATTGTACTCACATTGTCTAGAATATTCAGCAGATTTGAATGATGCATGTGCACACTTTGTCTTAACTTAAGACTTACCGTAAAGAGATGACTTTCCTTCAAATTGTTCAATTTCTCACGAAATGTAGCTGATATTACAGCAACATGTGTGCCTGATAGCACTTAGAATTGTTTTAGAATTAGGGGGAACTTTTGTGTTGTGTTTAGATTCACTGATAATACCCTTATTTTGTTACAATAAAGCAGAAATGTGTAAATAAAACAAATGGTCTTGATTTGGTGGCATAACTCTCATTACATTAGTTTTTATGCGCCCGAAGGGTCGTATTACCCCGCGTATTACATGTATGGCCAAGTCTCCTAACATGGATGAACGATAAGAGATCGATGTAAATGTTGGTCACGGTGTCCAGCATGGCTAAGTTCGGCGTGTGGTGGCTCTTGGTTGTCATCGATCTGTTGGCGATGCGTTCGAGGAGGAGCTGGTGGCCTCACTTTCATGGAGCAGGAGCGCGAGCAGAGAAGATTGTGCATTCATCGTCCATCTCGCCGACCGTTGACCATCGCCGTCATAATATGGCCCCCTATTAAAGGGTCCGTTTTCTTTGTTGGATAAGACTAGGTGGTGCAACTCATTACTAACAATAATCAACAGATATTTTTCTTCTTTTGTTGTTTGCATTCCCTTGTAAATAGTCATTAGATTATGAGCAAATATTTAGAATCGTAAACGTCTTCTATTGTACTTATTGAACCTGTCAGGCCGTCTCCATATGTATCGTGAAAAGATTACTTTTCGTTCTCACATTTGTATTCATACTCATAGGATGCAGAGAGAGACGTGGCTTGCCAGTCTGCGAAGCAACGCCGGGGAAGGTGCGTGAGATGTCTGCGGGAGCAGAGGGACTGCGGTTCCAGAGGGTGCCCTTGCTGCAGCTGGAGAGTTGGTGTGGCGGTCAACGATGTCCTCGGCAAGGTGGTCATCATCGGAGTCGGGGTGGGGAGCATCGTAAGCAGCAACATCCTTGGCAAGGTGAGGGGCTTCACGGAGGGAGGTGCATGCCGCTATCTGCGCTGTCTTCCTCGCCGAAATGAAGGTCAGCGACATCGAAGTGAAGGTGAGCGTTGGCGGTATGAAGGTGGGCGTCATTGGGATGGACGTCAGCGACGTCGAAAGGCAGGAGAGCCTGTTAATCGCAAGCGACGTCTGCCAGAGTTTTGTCGGAGAGATGGTGAACGACAGCGTAGTCGACATAGTCGACGTAGTCAACGATGGGCCGGACGGAGATCGTCTGTTGAAGGTTGCAGATTGCGAGCACGTCGCAAGAGTGTACGCGAACGCCAGGTTGGACGTTTCAAGCGTTATCGTTGTGGACGACGAGGAGCGACATCGTCGGTGTTATCGTAACATGGACTCTTTGGTCAGTGCGCTGACGTTCAGTACGCTGGTTGAGCGGAACTTCAAAAAGCGAAAGAAGCCGATTTTGAAGTAACTTTGAGAAACTGTAATCTGCTTTGTTTTTGCAGAACTTATGTGCAGTGGAGAACAGTGTTTGTTTTTAGCCCAATTATGGATAGCGAACTGTGACAAATCTTGAAGAACAGTGATTCCATAATTTTAGTTTGAATATTACCACTGCAAATAACTATTATGTCAGGAAAAACTGATGTTGACTGTTGAGTCTTCTTAATAACATCTTGGACTGTCACAGTCAGAGAACTTAAACTTTGGAAGACTATGGGTCTTTGACATGATTTAAGAAGACTCGGAGAAAATAACAATTGTATCATGAACTCGGTATGAAAAAGGTTCTTGTTATTTTCGTTGTTTTGTTTTCATGATTACTGTGTATAATGTAACATATTGTGATGTCAATAGCATGATTGGCACGGTGAAGTTTGTGATTTATTCTTATGCTTAATGATGTAAAGTAATATTATTACAATGCTTACAAGGAAACTAGTTAGACATGTGTTCCCATTTTTGCCTTCGGTTTGCATGTATGCAATCCATGAGTAGTAATAATGAGTGTAATAATTGTAATACAATATTAATATTGCCATGCAGTAAGCCAGTTGTATCTATTTTTCTTTCTTTCGTATGTTTGTCTTTAATATTACTCTGCCTACGCCTTTTACAATGAAACCTTTAGAGATTCTCCTGAGTAACTGTAACCAAGTACCAACTATGGAATGTATAATTAAGACAATATCATTGCTGGTATTATACTGCCCCCTTTACTTTAAATTTAACAATGATTTTTTTTTTTCCTAATTTTGTTTTTCTTTTACATCTTCTCTCATATTATGTACCATACTGCTGATTATTTTCTAAAATTTTCTTGTTACTCCAGTAAGAATGTACAGTCAATTCGCAGTTTTGAACAATGAATTATGAGTTTGATTTAAATGTGCAGTAATCATAATTTAATGTATAAAATCAGTAATCACGAAATGTATTTTTTTTAGTTATGCAAGGTGACCTCCAAAAACGGCACACAAGAGTTTTGATATATTCATGTCACAAGAGTATTTCTTATCTAAAAAGAAATGCTTATTCAGAAAATGACACCAAGATCATCAATTTTGGTTGAGCAGTTTTGCTTCTACACTTCTTTAGCAAAAGGAGTTTAGAAAATTATAGTGTTTCATGTAAGTCACAAGCCGACCACAGAGTTTGGACGGCGTGGCTTACCTAGCTGTGAAAAAGTGTCCGTTCGGATTCAGTTGCCTTTGAATGAATACTGGTTTCCCAGCTGTAAATACTGCCGTCCCATGACAAAAGGAAGCAACTCTGAATTTATCAAAATCGACTTTTTTCTTGATTTGGGGTATTTTTTGTATGCTCTACATGATGGTGAATAAATTGAGGTCACATGACCCCTAATTTCCGAAATATAGATATATCAAAAGGAAGCAACTCTAAAGATTTCCTCATAAAACACTGACAAAAGGAAGCAACTCAATCAGTCAATCACCTATCAGCATGGAAGTGGCATGTGTGCATTGATCTCCCAATCAGCCAATCAGAGCGCGCCTAAGTGCAGCTCACTGTTCTCCTTGAATGTCTGTCAACCACTGCACCAGAATTGATACAGAAAATGATGAAATTCGCTGATCTGTTTGCACATCTGAAGGAAACGTTAGTGTATTTTGACTGAAGTATATACATTTAAAACCCATTTCATTTATCAATCAAAATGCTGACTGTGAATAAAAAATATAACGTTTTTTTTTTTTTCACAGCACAAGTTCTGATGCTATGTGTTTATTATTGTCCCACATGTAGACTTTTGTGTGGGGAATTTTGCAGAAAATGATTAACTTGATGAAATGTTGTTTTACCTGGCTTTGCCAATGACTCACACACAAACACAAACACACACACACATGCACAACCATACACATACACACACATACAAACACACGCATGCAAACACACACACACACACACACACACACACACAAATATACGCACACATACAGACATACGCGCAAACAAACACACACACACGCACAAACACACACCCACAAGCAAACACACAGACACACCTACACACACACGCACTCACACACAGAAACACGCACACGGCACAGCCACACACACACGCACACACACACTTACAAACGCACATAACACACACGCGCACACACACACACGTACACGCACACACACACACACACACGTACGCACACACACGCGCACACACACGTACGCACACACACACACACACACACGCATGCAAACACACACAAATATATATAGGCTTTGCCAATGGCTCACACACAAACACAAACACACACACACATGCACAACCATACACACATACACACACATACAAACACACGCATGCAAACACACATACACACACACATACACACACAAATATACGCACACATACAGACATACGCGCAAACAAACACACACACGCACAAACACACACCCACAAGCAAACACACAGACACACCTACACACACACGCACTCACACACAGAAACACGCACACGGCACAGCCACACACACACGCACACACACACTTACAAACGCACATAACACACACGCGCACACACACACACGCACGCACACACACACACACGTACGCACACACACACGCGCACACACACGTACGCACACACACACACACACACGCATGCAAACACACACAAATATATGCACACAGACATACATACGTGCAAACATACGCATATATACACACGCATACACATACAAACACGCACATATACACATACATGAGTAGATACACACTAACACATACACACACTGACACATACTCACATGCACTCACACACACGCATACATACACATATATTTGCACATAAATATACACACAAACGTATATACACACATACACATGGATACACACACAAACACACACACGCACGTACTCACACAATACTGACCTTTTAGATTATCAAGAGTTGCTTCCTTTTGTCATTGGATGACGCGTGCAAATATTCAAGATATACTGTGACAAAAGGAAGTATGCTGCTTAATTTGCATAAAACAATGATTTTACAAATCAAAACATATGAACCCGAAATGCCTTCTCTGAGTACATAATAAAACATGTCATACCTGGGAATTAGGATTTTATGTTTGAGAGGTCAGAAAGAAAAACATATTTTCTTCATTTACTAAGAAACTCATTCCACAGAGTTGCTTCCTTTTGTCATGGGACGGCACAATACATGTACAACAATTTGCAAAAGTGATGTAATTTGGCTGAAGAAGTATCATAGCTACCAACTATTACTAATTCTTAGTATTCAGTATTAATTCCATCGTCAGATTTGTCTGGTTCGGTACTTTGGTTACTTATTCACTGAAGATTACTAATTTTTGTTAATAGAAACACCATGTAGTTCCATGCAAAACATGCAAGTATTACGGATTTCCAACAGAATCATTACTTATTTCTTCTTATTGTTAGCAGATATGTGTAAGCAAAACTATTTACAGCCATGGTCACAAATCCCTTTACGAACATTGTACGTACGATTGATTTTGTATGGCTGCAATATGGTATAAAAGTTGTTCGTACAGCATTCGTAAGGGCATGTGTTACCAAGGCTTAAACAATATCTTTGTGTGTTTCATTTTCTTCAGCATAAAATACACTAGCTAACAGATAAGGCTAATAAGGAATTTCTGACATGCAGAAATTAAAAATCAACCTTGCTGCTTTTTTCTGGGCTAGGCCTATATAAACCTGGATTGCAATGAGTAATTTAACCCTATTAACCCATGAAGTTTATCCCATGAAGTTGTATATTTTATATTGTAATTTTCAGTTTTATTTATTTGTTTTATTTACGATAATTTGTCATTGTTACCTTAATTGTTGTATGTATAGACATGAATTATAAGTTTGATACAAATGTGTAGTAATCATACCAAATTGTATTTCTGATATTTATGAAAATGCTTATTTCTTTCGTCAAGTTTGATAGAACTTTACAATGTGTATTTGGTATCATATTAAAGCAGAATGATAGCTCTTTCTTTTGCTTTTTAAATCATATCATTTACTTTTGTTAATCAAGAGTTATGCTACGTTTAGTGCGGCAAGACAATATCCCATTTGTGCACTTATCGTATTCATCAAAGAAATTGTCATGAAAGTTTCAACAACAAAACAATTACTTTGTGAGGACAAAGATGGAAGAAATTACTGAAGCATCTTCTAATATGATATACTTTATTTTTGTACGTATGTCACACACTCACATTGGCTTGTGTGTGTGGGTGTATGTATGTTTGTGTATGTGTGTATGTGTCTACTTAGTAGTATATGCACAAACACACCATTCATACACCACACACGCTCATTAGTGTATGTATGTACGTGTGTGTGTATGTGTGTGTTTGTGTATGTGTTACTAAGTATTATATATCATTCTGGAAGATGCTTTGGCGGATTTTGGTCAGCATTTTCCTCATAATTATCTATTTACAGCAATAATACTATTCCATTGTTAAAACCTTCATGACAATTTCGACGATAAATACAAAAAGTGGCACAAACAGGATTTTCCCTCATCGGTTAAAACGTGGCATAATTCTTGATTAACAAAAGCAATAAGTATGATTAAAATAGCAACATAAAGAGCATTTATTCGCTTTGATATGATATCAAATACTTATACTTACGAACAATTTTTATATTTAAAAAAATATATTTTCTGACTGTACCATTCTTTTTTATACACACTGTATACTCCGCTAAGTGCAGTTGCTACATTTGATTTATGTTTGCTTGTAGCAGTATATATAACTTGTCAAAGGAACTTTTTGTTCAATTGTATGTATGTACAGGTCCAGGGTTTATATTGATTCTTTATATGTTTTGATTTATATTATTGTGAAATAAATGTACATTTCAATTTAGATGAAATAAACAAATTTACACCAACAGAAAAAGTGTATCAACTCGTTTTCTTTTAAGTGTTTTCTTTTAAATCCATCATGGATTTATTTTGAAATAAATCCAAGAAAGATTTAAAATCAAAACTTTAATAGTTAAATCCATGATGGACTTATTTTAGAAATAAATCTAAGAAGATTTAAAAAGTAGTCGTGAAAGATTTAAATTATAAATCCAATAGACTTAAAATTTAAGTCCTACATGGACTTAAAATTTTAAGTCTTAGGATAGATTGATTTTAAGTCTTATGGTTTTGTCCCTTATCCAAGTCCACTTGGACTTAAACAAATAAATCATTTGGACTTAAAAATAAGTCCTAGAAATTAAGAGAGCAGGGTGTCTCAGAAAGAATGCAACACCTACGATCCTTAATTTCATCAACTTCATCGACCAAATGTCATTGTTTTTTGTTTGATTGAGTAGAACCTTCTTTTTCCAACAAAATGATACCATAAGCATTGATTTTGGGTAAGGCGTTTGGATCCTAGGGCCATTTTTGTGAGGCAATGTCGTTTCCTAAATTTGCTACTTTTTAGTATCCAGCGATCCTCTGAACACTAAGACATTCTCGCCCCACGGCCTCCCATAGACAAAAGAACCGCATGACTGCTCTTCCTTTGATAAGGAAGACAATGTGAGCCATAACGTATGGGGTACTTGATCATGCAACATTTTAAAGTGATGCCTGTAAAGTGTCTAACTCCACGAAAAATACTTGGAGCTTCCTCGTTTCTCTTCTGCCGTGTTGTTTAGCTTACCTAGAAGAATAAAATAGGGTTAGATTTGTTTAAATGTCCCTTTGGCATGAAGATAATTATCATTGAAAATCATTATTTCAGAACCGTTGATCAACGGTTTTGAATAGTCGTAGCCCATTGTGTCCGCATTGCAGCCCCTGCAGCACGCGTGGGAACATTCCGGAGATTGAACTTTGAACCCAGCGCGGGTGCGAATATCTCAAAGGGCTAATTATTCCTGTGACAATGTATGGCAGACCATCAGTATTCGGTGATAAAATATGAACTCAATATTCGTTTTTTTCACTAGGTAAACAGTGTTCGTTTTCTTTCAAACTTTCACAAATCTTTCAATTGTATTTTACAATGATATTGATATAGGATTGAAGTCTCAAATGTCATTTTGTGCAATATCAGACACTTTACAGCTATCACTTTAAGAAAGAGAGGACGGAAGGGATAAAAAAAAAAAGAAGGAGAAGAAGGAGGAAACGGCAGTGACGAGGAAGAAGAAGAAGACGACGGAAGGGACTAGGAAAAGTAGCAGAAAGAAGACGGAAGGCACGATATAGAATAAGGAAGGGGAGAAATGAAGAATAAGAAGAAGAAATTGAAGAAGAAGAAGAAGAAGAAGAAGAAGAAGAAGAAGAAGAAGAAGAAGAAGAAGAAGAAGAAGAAGAAGAAGAAGAAGAAGAAGAAGAAAAAAAAAGATGAAGGCCCATGGAAAGAAGAAGTTTTGAGAGGTAAACAATTAATCAATTAACAATTAATAGGAATTCGTCCCGACGATGTCGCACGTTGGAACAATAACACACTTATCAAGCTACGAATGTGTGAGCTAATCTGTCGGAACGAAGATGGATGATGGAACAAAGTAACCATTTGTCAGGAGATAGTTACTCGTCCGGACGATTGAATAAAGAGCTGAAAAGACTTGTGTCTATTCATATGCGAGAACCTCTTTTCATATTCATTTCTGGCAAATCCTCCACCTTCTGGCGGGGATTAATTTGCCAACACAATGGCATTCGCCGCTCTTCGCCCATCGTATTAACATAATTGTGACGTCTCGATTTATCAATTCAAACATATAGGGAAACTAACCAGAAATATATAATATTAATGTAAAGGATCGCACGGGACTCAATACATTAGCCTGACATTTCTTAGGAGATGAGTGTATGGAGAATTAAAGCTCAGCCAAATTTAGCTTGTCTTGCGGAAGTTTGTATTATATACAAATATAATAAAACAATAATGATAAAGAGCAAATAATGATTTGACCCACGTACACATTTGCGTACCAGAAGTGAGCATATTCATGTCGAAAGAAGGACTACTGCCGAGACGTAGCTAGCATTAAACTTCATTTATTGTGCCAATATTTCGTCCATTTTGTAGGACTGACCTCGTAAGGGCTTGAATGATGAGGTAGAGACCATATGTGAGGCCGAATTACTGGGGTTGGATGGTGTATGCGAGTCATGGAGACTTGTAGAATGCGTGCGATAATGTCCGAAATAAAAACATAATGCTCAATTACGAGAAGAACTGTCTGACAAAATACAAGAATGGAGCAAATTGAGCGTGCCGCTGGAAAGTGTCAAACGAATAACAAAGGATGTACAACATAAACACCCAGGTCTAGTGTTACAAATAAAATGGATAAACCAATTCAAATTAACATAAGGAAGGTAAAAAATACTAAAACAAACATTTGCGTAAAATCAGGGGATATTCATCTACCTTTTGTGAAAATCAGCGCTTTAAAAATCATATTACAGAGTGATAACAGTATAAACCCGATTTCGTGCCCTTTTCAGAAAGTCGTCGGCACCATTCATGCCTTCAGTTTTCTTGCCCCCATAATTCGTGCTTTTACCAGAAAGTCTTTATTTCAGGACAACCAGGGATAGCCGCGGCGTTTTTTCATCGACAAGATCCCTAAAGAGACAGTCTGAAACGTCTGAACAGTTTCCAGTTGACGGATGGGAATGAATTTAACACTCAAACACAAAATCAGATCGAACAGCCCTGTAATTTGGATTCTACGAATGAAAAACGAATGCGTCCCTACATCAAACTATAAATCGGTCAATAAAGGAATTTAACTGATTTAGCATAATAATACAACAATAGTGTACTTATTCTGGTATAGGTATTGTGAAGCCGACATTTGTAAAGGTATGTCAAGGGAAAATATCAAACAAATGAAGAATATATAATTACATGTAGTCAGTTTAAGCGAGGTTTTGTTATGTTGCTTACTAACCGCTTACTCATTGTTATTTGTATGTGGGTCACGTAGCTAGCGCGGGTCACATAGGGGTCACGCATAGCGATGTAGTACTCCGTGAAATTCGTGTGCGAACGTTCTAATCGGGTGAATACACGTATACTTACGAATACTACTCATAATTTATATTGGGGGTCACTACTCATAAGGACCGCTATTCATAATACGAAAATAGGGTCGCTATACATAATATTGAATGAGGGTCGCTAGTCATAATACAAGAGGACCGCTATTCATAATACGAGAGTAGGACCGCTACTCATAATACGAAATGGGGGTCGCTAGTCATAATACGAGAAGGGGACCGCTAGTCATATTACGGAATGAGGACCGCTATTCATAATACGAGAAGAGGGTCGCTAGTCATAATACGAGAAGAGGACCGCTACTCATAATACGGAATGAGGAAAACTAGTCATAATACGAGAAGGGGACCGGTACTCATAATACGAGAAGAGGGTCGCTACCCAGCTAGCCACCTGACGTCGTGCCAACGTTGGGCCGATGTAAAATTCGTTTTAAGAGGACGTTGGGCCGACAAGCGACATGCGACGTCCCCGCGACGTGAAAATGTCCGCCAGCCGAACATCAGCTCGGCGTCTTTTTTTAATGCTGGCCCAACGTCATTTTGCGATTTCGGCCCAACATCAATTATTGACAATGGCCCAATGTCAGTTCTAACGTAGGCCCAACAGCGATTCATGACGTTGAGAGAACATCAAGTTCTGACGTTGGTCCGACGTTAAAATGTCCGCCAGCCCAACATTGTCCCAACATCATTTTGTGATTTCGGGCAAATGTCAATTTCCGACAATGGCCCAACATCAACTCATGACATTGGACCAACATAACATTATGATGTCGGCTCGAGGTTAAAATGTCCGCTAGCCCAACGTTGTCACGACATCATTCTGTGATGTTGGCCCAACGTCATTTTCTGATGCTGGACCAACATCAAAATTTGACAATGGCCCAATGTCAAATGGCCAATGTACGACCATCAAAACATCAAAAACGTAAAAAGAAATTGGAAAACATTCGTAGATTCCACGTCCGATCCATGCTTTTTGTTTAACCTTTACACACATTCATTCATAAATCATAATTCTATAAATATCCTATTCCTACACATATTGCCTACTCCTAAACCTATCATCCTATCGTCCTACAAACATAGGTCGCAATCGGTATAATATATATACACCTCTTCTTAGCATGTATGTTTTGTAATGGTTAGTATTTGCAGAGCGTTGAATCTGAAATAATCCAGGCACCTTCAAATCATATTCATAACACTATTTAAAGGTGTTATTTATATTCTTATATATCCTTCTAAATTATTTACAGCAGCAAGGACATGACAAAAGTATATTTTTTAATATAAATACTTCCAAAAATCGAAAATTCTCATTTCACTTACGATCGCTTATAATCGATCATGAATTCCCCGATAGCAATGCTTCTTTTTTTTTTACTTTTGAATTACTCATGTTTGTAATCGATCAAACGAAATTCAATTCATTCAAGATTCCCAAAGCAAGTTAACAAAAATAGTATAAGTATCCAGCTAGCTAACTGACGTCGGACCGGTGTTGGCAGGTCGTCGGCAAGATCGCGGTCGGCAAACAGACGTCGCGCCAACATTACGCCAACGTCGAATTTAAGTTGGAGGTTTTGGAAATGAAATAAGTCGGAAAATGGTTGTAGTTGAATGTCGTGCCGATGTCATTAAGCTGACGAAAAAAATACGCCTCAAATAAAACGTCGCGCTAAAATCGCACCAATGCCGAGGGTTGTAATATTAATGTTGGGCCGATGTCAATAAACCAACATGAATATGACATCTCAAATATGACGGTGGGCCAATGTTGTACCGATGTCGGAATATATCATTTTAAGAGGTCGGTAAATGGTTGTGGAATTGATGTCGGACGGATGTTATTAATTGGACATCAATATGACATCACAAATATGACGTCAAACCGATATCGCGCCGATGTCAGAATTGGCAGCAATGACATGAGTCGGCAAATAGTCATGAAATCGATGTTCAGCCGATGTCAATATTCTGACATGAATATGTCATCTCCAATATGACGTCGGGATAATTTCGCGCCGATGTTGGAACTGGTAGCAATTAAAGAGGTCGGTAAATGGTTGATGTCGGACCAATGAGTTTTATTGGACATCCATATGACATCTCAATTATGACGCCAAAGCGATATCCTGCCGATGTCATAAATGGCACCAATGAAACTAATCATTAAATAGTCATTAAATGGATGTTGTGCCGATGTCAATAATTCGACATGACTATGACATCTCAAATATAAAATCGGCCTTCTATCGCCCCGATGTTGGAACTGGTAGTAATTTAAGAGGTCGGTAAAATGCTGTGAAATTGATGTCGGGTCACAGTTATTAATTAGACATAAATATGACATCCAAAATATGACTTTGGGCCTATACCGCACAGATGTCGGAACTTTACGAAATTGTAAAGGTGGGTAAAAGGCTGTGAAACAGATGTCGGGCGGATGTCATTACTCCTACATAAATATGACATCTCTACTATGACGTCAGTCCAATATTGTGATGATGTTGTATCTGGTTGCAATTTAAGAGGTCGGTACATGGTTGTGAAATTGATGTCTGGCCAATGTTATTAATTGGACCTCAATATGAAATCTCTATATGACATCTCAATTATGACGCCAAAGCGATATCCTGCCGATGTCAGAACTGACAGCAATTAAACAATTCGGCAAATTGTCATTAAACTGATGTTGTGCCGATGTCATTAATCCGACATGAATCATCATCATCAAGTGCCGTCCCTTAGTAAGGGGTTGGCGGCTATGCACCTCCATCTACTTCTGTCCCAAACAATTGTTCGCACATCAGCATAACTAAGTCCAGTCCATTTCTTGACATCATCAAACCAAGTGGTTCGCTGTCTGCCTCTTTCCCGTTTACCTTCTATCATTCCTTCAAGTAACATCTTCTGCAGTCCTCCTCCTCTCATTACATGACCAACATACACACGTTTCCTCTTCTGAACTGTCTTCATCAGATCTCTTTCTTTGCTTGCTCTATTCAATACTTCTGTATTACTAATTTTCACCACACAGCTGATTCTTTGCATTCTCCGGAAGCACCACATTTCAAATGATTCCAACTTTCGTTCTGTTTGCATAGAGTCCATGTTTCAACTCCATACAACAGAGTACTCCAGATGTAGCATTTCCAGATTCTGCATCTCAGCTCAAAGTTCAGCTTCCTACAACATAATATCTTGTGCATTTTCATGAAGACTGATCTTGCAATCTCTATCCTCTGCTTTATTGCGCTGTCACACTTCCCATCTTCTGTGACTGTCTGCCCAAGGTAGACAAACTTATTGACTTGTTCTATTAATGTGTCATTAATTTGAATACTAACATTAGGAACTTCTTTTTTCCGCGATGCCACCATAGTCTTAGTCTTAGAGACGTTAATTGCCATACCAAAACGTTCACCTTCATCATTCACCTTTTCTACAAGTCTCTGTAACTCCTCCTCCGCTTCCGCTAATAGCACAGAATCGTCGGCATACCTCAGGTTGTTAATGTTTTCACTCCAATCGTGACACCTTTTTCATTATTCAGCACTCTAAAAATCATCTCTGAATAGATGTTGAACAATAGAGGCGAGATTATACAACCCTGTCGCACACCTTTTTGTATTTCAACCTCTGGCGATAACTCTTCCCTGCCTTGTATCACTGCCTTCTGACTCCAGTACAGACTTGCAATCAGACGTACATCCTTCCCATCCAGACCCAGTGAGTTCAGACAGTTAATCAATTTCTCATGATTAACTCTGTCAAATGCCTTTTGATAGTCCAGAAAGCACATGTAGACATCCTTCTTTTTCTCCAGGTAACGCTCCATAATCATACGCAGATTGAAGATTCCTTCTCTTGTGCCTTTGCCTGGTATGAACCCACTTTGGCAGTCATTAATTTCCTTAAGAATAGTTAACTGTATTCTATTTGTGAGAATAATTAACAAAATCTTAGATGCATGGCTTATGAGGCTTATGGTTCTAAAGTCTGTGCATTTTGTACTTTTAGTTTTCTTTGGAATCATAACAAACTCTGACACCACAAAGTCTTCTGGCCATTTGCCTGTCGTATAAATTACATTACATAGCATAGTGAGCTCTTTAACCTCTGACTCTCCTAGGCTTGTGATCTCTATGGCGTCATCATTGAGATGTCATATTCATGTCTAATCATTGACTTCGGCACAACATCAATTAAATGACCATTTGCCGAGTTGTTTCATTGCTGCAAGTTCTTACATCAGCCTGACATATTTATCACATTCATGTCTAATTAATAACATCGGACCGATATCAATTCTACTACCATTTACCGACCTCCTTAATTGCTATCTTTTCCGACATCGGCGCGATATTAGCCCGACGTCATATTGGAGATGGCATATTCATGTCCGACTATTGACATCGGCACAACATCACTTTTATGATCATTTGCCGACTTGTTTCATTGCTGTCAGTTCTGACATCGGCAGGATATCGCATTGACGTCATCATTGAGATGTCATATTCATGTCGGATCATTGACATCGGCTCAACATCAACTTAATGACTATTAGCCGACTTGATTCACTGCTGCCCATTCTGACGTCGTAGGATTTCGGTTTGACGTCAAAATTGAGCCGTCATTGTCCCGACATTAATTTCACAACCATGACTGACCACTGACTGAATAATTGATGTTGGGTCGAAATCGCAAAATGACGTTTTGCCAGCATTAAAAAAAAATTACGCCGCGCTGATGTTGGGCTGGCGGACATTTTTACGTCGCGGCGACGTCGGATGTTTAATGTAGGCCCAACGTCGTCTTAAAACGACTTTTTACATTGGCCCAATGTTGGCACAACGTCAGGTGGCTAGCTGGGTAGCGACCTCTTAAATTGATACCAGTCCCAACATCGGCGCTATATTAGGTCGACCTCTTATTGGAGATGTCATATTAATGACATTGGGCCATTGTCATATTTTGATGTTGGTCCAGCATCAAAAAATGACGTTGGGCCAATGTTGGGTTAGCGGACATTTTAACCTCGCGCCCACATCATAATGTTATGTTGGTCCAATGTCATGAGTTCATGTTGGGCCATTGTCAGAAATTGACGTATCACAAATTGACGTGGTTACGATGTTGGGCTGGCGGACATTTTAACTTCGAGCCAACCGTGATATGCCGACATCCGGCCAACAACTTTTGACATCGGCCCGACGTCAGGTGGCTAGCTGGGTAGTCATAATACGAGAGTAGGACCGCTACTCATAATACGAAATGGGGGTCGCTAGTCATGAAACGAGAAAAGGGTCGCTAGTCATAATATGGAATGAGGGTCGCTTTATATTCATATTACGAGAAGAGGGTCGCTAGTCATAATACGAGAAGAGGACCGCTACTCATTATACGGAATGAGGACCGCTAGTCATAATACGGGAAGGGGACCGCTACTCTTAATTCGGAATGAGGACCGCTATTCATAATACAAGAAGAGGGTCGCTAGTCATAATACGAGAGTAGGACCGCTACTCATATGGGGGTCGCTAGTCATAATTCGAGAAGAGGGTAGGTAGTCATAATATGGATTGAGGGGCGCTATATATTCACAATACGAGAAGAGGGTCGCTAGTCATAATACGAGAAGAGGACCGCTGGTCATAATACGAGTAGGGGACCGCTATTCATAATACGAGAAGAGGGTCGCTATACATAATATTGAATGAGGGTCGCTAGTCATAATACGAGAGGAGGACCGCTATTCATAATACGAGAAGAGGGTCGCTAGTCATAATACGATATTAGGACCGCTACTCATAATACAAACTGGGGGTCGCTAGTCATAATACGAGAAGAGGGTCGGTAGTCATAATATGGAATAAGGGTCGCTTTATATTCATATTACGAGAAGAGGGTCGCTAGTCATAATACGAGAAGAGGACCGCTACTCATAATACGGAATGAGGACCGCATAATACGAGAAGAGGGTCGCTAGTCATAATACGAGAGTAGGACCGCTACTCATATTACAAAATGGGGGTCACAAGTCATAATTCGAGAAGAGGGTAGGTAGTCATAATATGGAATGAGGGTCGCTATGTATTCATAATACGAGAAGAGGGTCGCTAGTCATAATACGAGAAGAGGACCGCTGGTCATAATACGAGTAGGGGACCGCTACTCATACTACGGAATTAGGACCGCTATTCATAATACCAGAAGAGGGTCGCTAGTCATAATACGATAGTAGGACCGCTACTCATAATACGGAATGAGGACCGCTATTCATAATACGAGAAGAGGGTCGCTAGTCATAATACGAGAGTAGGACCGCAACTCATAATACGGAATGAGGACCGCTATTCATAATACGACAAGAGGGTCGCTAGTCATAATACGAGAGTAGGACCGCTACTCATAATACGAAATGGGCGTCGCTAGTCATAATACGAGAAGAGGGTCGCTAGTCATAATGTGGAATGAGGGTCGCTATATATTCATAATACGAGAAGAGGGTCGCTAGTCATAATACGGAATGAGGGTCGCTTTATATTCATAATACGAGAAGACGGTCGCTAGTCATAATACGGAATGAGGACCGCTATTTATAATGTGGAATGAGGGTCGCTAGTCATAATATGGAGTGAAGGGCGCTATTTGAGGAGTGAGGGGCGCTAGTCATAATAATGATTATACTTGTGTCATTATTTCATTTATTCCAATTACAGTTATCCATATAAGTGACGCATCCCATCTATTATCATCGGTTGTGTTTTTCTTATAATATCGGGTTACTTTGAACTAATTTGCATTTGAAAGAGAAACACAAACACACATACACACACACACACACACACACACACACACACACACAACACACAAATACACACGCACACACACACATTCACCCACACACATGCATCACGTTTAAAGGGGACCACCAGGCAAGGAACAACACATTATTATATGTTTTGGTACCGTTTTGTGATATTAAATAGATACCCAACATTTTGCAAAGGGTTGTGTAATTCATAAACAAAGCAATTAATTTCCACCACTTACGGAACCACTGTTATTTCCTGGTTCCATACGGGCCAACCATTTGCGAGTGCGCCAATGCTATTCACGCGTACGTTTGTAGACAATAGATTCCCGGGCGATTCGTTCGCTCTGCACACATCGCAATTCACCGCACACATCGTAGTCTTCGCAATTCAGACCGCATGAACGCATGCTTTAGAATGGTGATGCGTTTCCAATTATTTTGTTTTCTTTCTGGAAACATATTTTTGTGAACTTGTTGATGGAATGGAATACTAAAGATGTTACCTTTCTTTAATAAGAATATTATTTTTGTGTGGTGGTACCCTTTAACCCTATTCTAACTGGGCTATTTCAGACCAGGTTTTTACTGGGGGGAGGGGGGTCAATTTGACCCCCCCCCCCCCCCCCCTAAGATCTCGAAGACCGATTGTCCGATACACGCGAAATTTTGCATGGAGGTCCATTGAAGAATTAGCGACGCGTTCATGTTTTCGTTTAAACGATCCAATGTTAAATATGCAAATTATGCGCATATTAATTACCGAAGTACGCTAATTTATGCAGAAATTCTCTTTTTGTCTGTAAATCACTAAATGTTGCTCAGAATATGCAAATTTTGTACATAAATATACTTTATGACTTAATTAACATGTTTTCAAAATTAAAAATTGCGATAGCCAAAATTTTCTTTATGTATTTCTTTGTTTTTGGAATTTCTTATGTATTTCTTTGTTTTTTCGACTTATGTTTTTTATTGTTTTTTCAACATATTTTTAGCACAAAATTAAATGATTGCAGTGATTAGAATGAAACATAATGAAGGATTTGTCTATTATAGGAAAAACCAATTTCCATAGGATTTGTACACAAATCACAAAATTTAGCGATTTTCGGGCCGACGCTCACTTACAAAAGGTCATGTGACTTTAGAACGGAGTACCCGGTCGTCGCAAATTTGGTCTCAAAAGTTGCGAAAGACTTCAATGAAAAAACTCATGAAGTCGCGCGGCAATATCGGCGCGCATTGCGGTATTATCGCGCAAAAAGTCAAGGGGGGGGGTCAAATAGGGTTAACCATTTCCCTCAGCTTCCTCGTCCCGTCATAATCACTTTTTGCACTTTGTGCACATGTCAACAAAGTTACTAGATCCCTTTAATCTAAGTATTGCATTGAATATGAGTGCTTGACTTCTGGCACTGGATATGACTAAGGTTATATCATGATGTAGGTCAACAGCATTGGTTTGCAAAAATTCGGTGAATGATTATTGTTTTATAAACTATACAACAATTACTAACATAGCAAATTTAGTCCTAGTCATTAGGATATGGGCCTGCTTAATCGTTCTTCTTGATGTTTTAATGGCGTAGCCAAGATAGATCACTCAGGGACACAGTAGTATTGCACACTGGCGTATCCAGGAGTTGTTAATGTGGGGGGGGGGGGGGGACCTTCACATATTTTCGAGAACGAGACCGTTGGTTGAGAGTCGTGTAAGTGGGGGAGGTGGGGAATGTCCCTCACAAAACTGAAAGCCGAGACCAGGATCCGTCAAAAATATCCGAGGCCGGGAGCGAGACCACTTGTTGAGTTTTGTCCTCGAGGGCCGAGAACATCATTGGATATGGTGGTCAAGACAGCTAAATAGAGGAATTGAGAGTAGTAAAGTAACTTTTCACCAAAGGAGGAGGGGGTCGTATTCTCCCTCCCCCCCCCCCCCCCCTCCCTGGGTCCGCCTAATATATTATGGTAGGGCTAGAATGCCACAAGGGGGACAAATCAATATTTGATTTTTTGTTTGATATGTTTTTCACCACGTACGGGAGCGGGGCAAATATTTTCCCATTGATGTCTCTGTATAATTTAGTATCAAAGATAACAATTAAATTAACCTTGTTATAGAGGGAACGCCACCTTTCGCATGAAGCCTAACGGTCACAAAATCGTAGCTTATTCGATAATTTGGAACAACATTAAACAAATATTAATAATGTTTCATCTTTTCAAAAATTTACAAAAGACGTTTGTAATAGTTGTTGATCTAATATCACTATTTCAAACTAGATGGATCTTCGACTGTCATGTGACTGTCATATGACCTTGACCTTTTACATCATGAATCCTTAAATATAAGCAGATCATTGCCACCCCCATCAACCGGTTCTTGAGATATCGCGAGAACGAAAACGGGACGGACGGGACGGACGGACGGACGGACAACCCGAAAACATAATGCCTCCGGCCACTTCTTTGGCCGAGGCATAAAAAACACCACAGGCGCAATATTTTATTTGAAATGATTGACACCGATGAGTTTTTAGAGAGATTGAGCATGGTGGAGCTAAACAGATTTGTAATGTAATGGTGCAGGTTTGGGGCCCGCAGGTTTTGGTCATAGGCGTACCCAGGGGGGGTGGGGGGGGGGGGGGGGGGGGGGGGGTCAACCCCCACCCCCTTTGCCCCCAGAAAGGCTTTTTTGGGGGTGATTTAACCCCCCCCCCCCTTTCAAATTGTATCCGGTCTCCAAACCATTTTTAGCGGTCTGGTCTCGGACTCGAACATTTGAGAAAAACTTCTCGACCTCAAGAATTTTAAAATCGGAAAATTTCAAAGTACTTTGCCTCGGGCGCAAAACAAATGTGAAAGTACTTGGTCTGACGTCAAACCGAAATCCTGCCGATTTCAGAATGGGCAGCAATAAATCAAGTCGGCTAATAGTCATTAAGTTAATGTTGAGCCGATGTCAATAATCCGACATGAATATAACATCTCCAATATGACGTCGACCTTATATCGCGCCGATGTTGGAACTGGTATCAATTTAAGAGGTCGCTAAATGGTTGTGACTTGTGAAAGTAATGTCGGGACAATGTTATTAACTGGACATCAATATGATATCTACAATATGATGTCAGGCCAATTATCCCGCCGACGTAAGAACTTGCAGCAATGAAACAACTCGGCAAATGGTCTTTAAATTGATGTTGTGCCGACGTCAGTGAATAGATATGAATATGACATCTCAATGATGACGCCATAGCGATATCCCGCCGATGTCAGAACTGGCAGCTACCCAGCTAGCCACCTGACGTTGTGCCAATGTCGAAAATTGTTGGCCGGATGTCGGCATATCGCGGTCGGCAAACTGATGTCGCCCCAACATTACGCCAATGTCGAGTTTACGGCCGAAATGCGAATTTTTCCCGAAGTGGTTGCAATTGAATGTCGGGCCGATATCATTGTGCTGACATAAAAATGACGTCTCAAATAACACGTCCCGCATATATCGCGCCAATGTCGAAACTGCGAGCAGTTCAAGAGGTCGGTACAGGGTTGTACAATTGATGTCGGGCCGATGTCAATAATCGAACAGGAATATTACATCTCAAATATGACATAAGAACAATGTTATACCGATGTCGGAGAAATCGCAAATTAAGAGGTCGGTCAATGGATGTGAAATTGATGTCGAGCCGATGTTTTCAATTGGACATCACAAATATGACGTCAAGCCGATATCGTGCCGATGTCAGAATAGGCAGCAATTACACAACAGTCATGAAATCGATGTTCAGCCGATGTCAACATCCCGACATAAATATGACATGTGCAATATGACGTCGAGCTAATATCGCGCCGATGTTGGAACTGATAGCAATTTAGGAAGTCGGTAAATGGTTGTAAAATTGATATCGGGCAGATGTTATTAATTATACATCAATGTGACATCTTAAATATGATGTCAGGCCGATCTAAGAACTTACAACAATGTATAAACTCGGCAAATGGTCATTAAATTGGGTGCGGTTCGTTATTCCGAAGGTTCGTTATTCCGAACACGCAAATTTCCTATACCTGAGTGTTCGTTAATCCGAAAATGAAATAGGGTTCGTTAATCCGAACATTTGTTGCATTATTCCGAAGGTTCGTTATTCCGAAGGTTTGTTATTCCGAAGGTTCGTTATTCCGAAGGTCCGTTATTCCGAAGGTTCGTTATTCCGAAGGTTCGCAATTCCTAAAATGAAATCGGGTTCGTTATTCCGAAGGTTCGTTATTCCGAAGGTCCGTTATTCCGAGGGTTCGTTATTCCGAAGGTTCGCTATTCCTAAAATGAAATCGGGTTCGTTAATCCGAAAATGAATTTGGGTTTGTTATAATGCTATAATTTCATATAAAGAGATAAAATAAACTTAAATGTTTGATTGGTCTGACCAAGGGAGGGAAAGGGGGAGGGGTATGCTTAATGCAGGCTGTAAATTAAATAAACAAAACGCAAACTATAGTATTATAACAAGCCCGATTTAATTTTCGGAATAACGAACCCGATTTTATTTTCGGATCAACGAACCTTCGGAATAACGAACCTTCGGAATAACGAACCTTCGGAATAACGAACCCGATTTTATTTTCGGATAAACGAACCTTCGGAATAACGAACCTTCGGAATAACGAACCTTCGGAATAATGAACCTTCGGAATAACGAACCTTCGGAATAACGAACCTTCGGAATAACGAACCTTCGGAATAACTGAACCTTCGGAATAACGAACCTTCGGAATAACGGACTGTAACCATTAAATTGATGTTGTGCCGATGTCAATGATAAGACATAATTATGACATCTCAATTTTGACGTCAAACCGAAATCCTGCCGATGTCAGAATGGGCAGCAATGAATCAAGTCGGCTAATAGTCATTAAAGGGGTATTCCGAGCCTGATAAAATCATTCGTTATTTGAATAAGCAGAACAAGAGGAATAATTGTTGAAAATTAGATCAAAATCGGACAAGAAACACGGGAGTTATACATATTTGAACATCATGTAGTAATGAGCGATCCCTTCAAAATTGCGGCCATATGCAACATCATTCACGAGCAACTCGCCATGGCTTTAGTACATGAAAAAACACTTATTTCTCATTTTCATAGCTAAAAATTAATTTTTCTGTGCTTGTTTTCACGAATTCATAGAAGAATATCGATGGGCCAACCTCATTGGAATGTGTAAGCTCATAAATTGTCTTTGTTATGAAGAAATTTTAAATTTTGTAAAATTTCCATGTAGAAGTAAAAATGGCTGCAGCTCGCAAGTGACGTCACGATCGATAGCAATTGCGAACGATACTAAAAATCGGAGCAAAGTTCATCTTGTCATAACTTTTTTTATTGCTCTACCGTTTTGGCTCAGATTTTCAATAATGATTCTTCAGATTCACCTCATTTTATAGCAAACATCACATTTCTTGGGTGGAATTCCCCTTTAAGTTGATGTTGAGCTGATGTCAATGATCCGACATGAATATGACATCTCAATGATGACGCCAATGCGATATCCTGCCGATGTCAGAACTGGCAGCAATGAAACAAGTCGGCAAATGATCATAGAAGTGATGTTGCGCCGATGTCAATAATCAGATATGAATATGCCATCTCTAATATGACGTCGGGCTAATATCGCGCCGATGTCGGAAAAGATTTAGGAGGTCGGTAAATGGTAGTAAAATTGATATCGGTCCGATGTTATTATTTAGACATGAATGTGACCTCTTAAATATGATGTCAGGCCGATGTAAGAACTTGCGGCAATGAAACAACTCGGCAAATGGTCATTTAATTGATGTCGTGCCGAAGCCAATGATTAGACATGAATATGACATCTCAATAATGACGCCATAGCGATATCCTGCCGATGTCAGAACTGGCAGCAATGAAAGAAGCCGGCACATGGTCGCCAGTTCCGACATCGGTACAACATTGACCCAACGTCATATTTGAGCTGTCATATTTATGTTTATTTAATAACATAAGCCCCACGTCAATTTTACAATCTTTGACCGACCTCTTAATTTGCTACCAGTTCCAACATGGCCGCGATATTAGCCCGACGTCATATTTGAGATCTCTTATTCATGTCGGATTAATGACATCCGCACGACATTAATTTAATGACCATTTGCCGACTTGTTCCATTGCTGCTAATTCGGACATCGGCAGGATATCGGTGTGACGTCATAATTGAGATGTCATATTGAGGTCCAATTAATAACATTGGCCCGACATCAATTTCACAACCATGTACCGACCTCTTAAATTGCTACCAGATCCAACATCATCACAATATCGGACTGACGTCATAGTAGAGATTTCATATGTATGTAGGAGTAATGACATCCGCCCAACATCTATTTCACAACCTTTTACCGACCTTTAAAATTGCTATAAGTTCCGAAATCTGTGCGGAATATGCCCAAAGTCGTATTTGAGTTGTCATATTTATGTCGCATTATTGACATCGGCACAACATCAATATAATGATTATTCACTGATTAGTTGTATTGCTGCCATTTATAACTTTGGCAGGATATATCTTTGGCGTCATAATTAAGATGTCATATGGATGTCCTATAAAGAAAAATTGGTCCGACATCAAATTTTCACAACCCTCTATCGACCTCTTAAATTGGTATCAGTTTCGGTATTGATGCGATATTGGCGCGACGTTTTTTTTAGACGTATTTTTTTTTCTAAAATGTCTTAAACCTCAAACTTAAATTCGACATTGGCGTAATGTTGGCGCGACGTCTGTTTGCCGACCGCGATCTTGCCGACAGCCTGCCGACATCGGTCCGACGTCAGCTGGCTAGCTGGGTACTTATAATATTTTTGTAAACTTGCTTTGAGAATCTTGAATGAATTGAATTTCGTTTAAACGATTACAAACATTAGTAATCGATTCAAATTTTAAATCATCAATTGATAATTAAAAATTAATTTAAAAGTACAAAAAAAAGTATTGCTATCGGGGAATTCATGATCGATTATAATAATGGTAAGTAAAATGTAAAATTTAGATTTTTGTAATTATTTATATTAAAAAATATATTTTGTAATGTATTTGCTGCTGTATATAACTTATAAGGATATATAAGAATATAAATAACACATGTAAATAGTGTTATGAATATGATTTGAAGGTGGATTATTTCAGATTCAACGCTCGGCAATTACTAACCATTACAAAACATACATGCTAAGAAGAGCTGTATATATATTATACCGATTGCGATCTGTGTTTGTAGAACGATATGATGATAGGTTAGGATCAGGCAATAGGTTTAGGAATATGATATTTATAGAATTATGATTTATGAATGTGTGTTCAACAAAATGCATGGAGCAAACGTGGAATCTGTGCATGTCTTAGCATTTCTTTTTACGATTTTGATGTTGGTCCTACGTTGGCCATTTGACATTGGGCCATTGTCAAATTTTGATGTTGGTCCAGCATCAGGAAATGAAGTTGGGCCAATGTTGGGTTAGCGGACATTCAAACGTTGGGCGAACGTCAAGATTTGATGTTGGGCCAACAATAACAAATAACGTTGAGCTAATGTCGGGCTGGCGGACATTTTAATGTCGGGCCAACCTCAGAATTTGATGTTGGTCCAAACTCAGGATTTGATATTGGGCCATTGGCGGAAATTGACGTTGGGCCAACATCACAGAATGATGTTGTGACAATGTTGGGCTAGCGGACATTTTAACCTCGAGCCCAGATCATAATTTTATGTTGGTCCAATGTCATGAGTTGATGTTGGGCCATTGTCGGAAATTGACGTTATACCAATATCACAGAATGATGTTGTGACAATGTTGGGCTAGCGGACATTTTAACCTCGAGACCACATCATAATGTTATGTTGGTCTAATATCATGAGTTGATGTTGGGCCATTGTCGGAAATTGACCTTATACCAATATCACAGAATGATGTTGTGACAATGTTGGGCTAGCGGACATTTTAACCTCGAGACCACATCATAATGTTATGTTGGTCTAATATCATGAGTTGATGTTGGGCCATTGTCAGAAATTGACGTTATATCAATATCACAAAATGACGTGGTGACAATGTTGGGCTGGCGGACATTTTAACGTCGAGCCCACATTAGAATTTGATATCTGTCCTATGTCAGAATTTGGTGTTGGGCTATTGACATTTGCCCGACATCCCAAAATGATGTTGGGACAATGTTGGGCTGGCGGACATTTTAACGTCGGGCCAACGTCACAACTTGATGTTCTCTCAACGTCAGGAATCGATGTTGGGCCTACGTTAGAACAGACATTGGGCCATTGTCAACAATTGGTGTTGGGCCGAAATCGCAAAAATGACGTTGGGCCAGCATTAAAAAAACGCCGCGCTGATGTTGGGCTGGCGGACATTTTTACGTCGCGGTGACGTCGCATGTCGCATGTAGGCCCGACGTCCTCTTACAACGAATTTTACATCGGCCCAACGTTGGCACAATGTCAGGTGGCTAGCTAGGATTGAGACATGGATAATTGTATGTATAGGGTCCATGATTGTAACTACAATTCCATAATTTTATAATGCACGCGAATAGTTTAAGATCGTGAAGAGGACCGCAGCGCAACGAACAACGCATGCTTCCGTTGTCTGAAATCAAATACATGTAAAACTATTTGTAAATAAATGTATCACCAACACTAATGGAACATAAGGCTGGGGAATTTGGTTCAATACGCGCGAATGATTATAAGTGTATCAATTTTATAAACGAGTATGTTTTGAAGAATAAGCCATGCACACATAATGTGGTATAGCGATATAATTTTAAATTATACAATTTGTTTGGAAATATTGGTTTTGAAGTTGTTGTTGAATTGACGACTAAGACTCATACGTGTGTTGGTTCCCTCTAAGATAACTTACCCATCATGCTACATCCAGGATTCATCTCCTGCGTTGGCGGTGGTTTCTAGTTCAATAGTAAAATAAAATGATACACTATAACGCGCCATCATGATAAGCAACTGGGGGGAAATATAACGGCAATTAAGACAATTCCATATCGCTACCAAGCACATTAAAGCACAAGATCAGTTTCGGGAAAGTAGCTGAATACATCTAATTGTATTAGTATTGTTGAATAGTATTGAAATAGGGCTTGTGTGTTAAAATCCGCGGAACCTAAGCATCGTCAGATACAGAAATATTGGAAGTATGAGCGAACCGCCACGTGGACAACCGCGTGGTCGTAATACACGTAGCGTATGGGCGATTCCTCGTTGCCGATATCTATTTCATTGAAATAAATATATAATTTCCCAAATATATCAATTAGTAGACGGTTTCTTGGCCAAATTTGGAAAATCCTATATTAGTATAATTATATTCTTTCACATTCACACTCAACAAGTGTGATGCTACCCGTTACATTATAATTGTACAAATGTTTTGTTTGTTTGTTTTCTTAATTATACGCTGAAGGGTCGGGTCTGAACGCTCAATACCAGAACAGTCCATAATCTCAATAAATGACTACAATATGAATGTGTATCCAAACACCCAAGTTTGCTATGATGATTTCCCTATAATAATTGTAATGCTGGTTGAATTGTGTGAATACATCAAGATTGTGGATTACCATTAAAGGAGGGGGGTAATCCCGGCTTTGATTCAGGTTTATAGCTTTAAATATGTGCCGTTATTGATATACCACACTCTTTTTTTTCAAAGAAATCCTTAAGTTGGGAAAAAATGGTAAATTTCATGGAACTTTTTTGCTTTATTTCGCATCGGCGTTCCATGCTCCTAAAAAAGTCATTCATAGCGGAGCGGGAATGTGTCCGCACGTGTCACCCGATTCATGACATCATATGCAGACCGCAACACGGACGATTGTGCATTGTTTACACGCAGAGCCTATGACTTGCTAGTAAATCAAACTCGTTTTTGCTTGTAAATTGAGGTTTTACTGAAAATGCTTAAGAATTGCTAATAAATTAATTGTAGCAGGATGCAGCTACATTATCTGAGTGTATATCGTCCATGATATAAACCTGAACAGATGTTTGCAAATATTGAAACAAATGGAAATAATATCTCTGTGTCAACGTGAGTATTGCACTCAGCGTGTACGTCTTTGACCGAGCTAAACTGCGATTGCCTGCAGGTGACGTCACAAAGATGACGTCATTTTTTGTTCGCCCGGAAAAGTTGATTTTTTTTTTTGTTTTACCGGGTTTTCCCACGAGGAAAATATGTTTGTATTAGTAATCTTCATGAAAATCTACCTTAGATACAGTAAAACACAATTTTGAGGCAGTTTTCATGTCACCATACCTTTGATCGCCGATCCCGATATGCGCTACTGTAGAGTTTGTCCAAGACCATCCGTTGTAATTGACTGCGTTGCGTGAATGACTGTACAAATTCCTGGTCTGTAATATTTTTCGTTAAGGGATGATCTTTAAGTCGTTTCTACAAAGTTAAACACGGAAAATAATATTACTATGTAGGTGTGTAAACTCTTTTTCATAATATTGAGCTGTGGGTGTCATATTTGATTATTCTAATGACGTAGTTACATTCTTAATTACTATATTACAATTTTCATATTATTTTCGGCAAATATCACAAAATCTTTTGCGAGCGAAAATGCGTTTATTATCGAGCACACGCATTGATATTTAAGAAGGGAGAACAAGCAACAACATCTTCTCGGTAGAAATTCCCTCTCGCATGATTATGGACAATTGCACCAACATGAGTTGTACGTTGCATCGTAACGTTCAATATGAAATTAAGTATTTTATTGAATACCATCGCGATCATCTTTCGTTCAAAATCTGTTCGGAGTCGCGCTAACACACGGAGAGAAATCAAGGAGGCGCATAAATCACTGATTTGTATTGGAATGGAGGGAAAATCATAATTGTAATCGACCCGATAGTTGGATCAGATATTAGAGAGTGAATCGGTGGTAAGTGCCGCATCATATGTATAGTTTTAAGCACATTTATTTATTTATTTATTTATTTATTCAAATATATTTATACAGGATAGCGTGATCAGCAAGGATACTGTTTTTCGTCAGGGTCCTGATATAACATCATACAATATACATAAAACAATCATACATTAATATGATGAATATAAATATAAAAATATGTACAAAAAGCATATGACCAGCAGATTCAAGATATGCTTTATTACAATTTTGGACAAAGTTATATTAAAATAGTTTCAATTTATTTCAAATCATAAAAACACAATTAAGTTTCTATACAGTCTAAATATACTAATTTTTACGAAAGAGAGAAATACAAAATTTTGGTTACTCCAGCTAGCACGTGATTATCAGTCAAGCAGAACAATGTCAACACAGACATGACAGAACACCTCACAGTCATACAGCAGGCACACGCACAGCCACACATTACAATGGGAGAAGCACGCACATTCACTTATCCGTATCACACAATGGAATCATAACCACAAATAAACACAGCTACATTCATCCACCCGTTCTGCTTTGTCCGATAGATCACGTATATGTTGGAGTATTTACTAAACAACAATTTAAAACAATATAATTAAAAACAGTTAAATTAAATCTATCGTTCCGCTGGTCATATATACATCAGTGAAAATACAGCTGTTTGTATAAACGTTTAAAAGAGGGAAGAGACCTCGAACATTGTAAATGACTAGGCAGCGAGTTCCAGACAATGCCACCCGAGTATATAAGGCTATTGTTATAACATTGTACTTTCGGTTTAGGTAGTATAATATTCAAAGTTTTAGCTGCTCTCGTATTAATATCGTGGCGATCACAAACCATTTAAAATGCATTACATAAGTGAGTAGGAGCTGTTCCATGAACGGATTTGTACATTAGTGTTGCTAAAAAATAATTCATTCGTTGACCTAATGATTGCCATTTTAATGTTTTAATTAAATCTTGTCCATTAACAGTTTCATAATCATAATTAGATGTAACAATTCTAGCTGCCCTTTTTTGTAAGCGATATAATAAATCATTATTCTTCTGTGAACAATTGCCCCAGACTGTATTCGAATAATCTATACAAGGTTGAATGGTCATATTATACATCATTAATAGAGACTTTTTATCCAAAAATTGGGACATTTTATGCAATGAGTATAATTTACTAGAAATAGATCTAACAAGGTTATGAACATGAGCACTCCATTTAATTTTATCATCAATTTCTACACCTAAGTACCGAAAGCTATGAACCTGATCAATTTTTTTGTCATCCATATAAACATTTAACTGATGTGTTGAACGTGTACTTAAAAGCATAACTTTTGTCTTATCTACATTGAGTCGTAATCTATTTTGTTCATACCATTTAAAAATTAAGTTTAAATCAGCTTGAAAATGTTTCACCAAGTTATCAATATCTGTATCCGCATAATATATAACTACATCATCTGCGAACATATTACATGAACATAATTGTACCGATTGTGACAAGTCATTAATAAATAAAAGAAACAATATGGGTCCTAGAACACTCCCTTGAGGTACGCCATAAAGTATACGTTCAGATTTAGATAACATACCATGACAATAAACTATTTGACTCCTATCCTTTAAGTAACTAATAAGCCATTTTAATGAATTGCCTTTAATACCATAATATTCTAATTTTTTTAACAACAATTCATGATTAATGGAATCAAAACATTTAGATATATCAAGAAAACAAGCCGCAAACATTTTATTTTCATTAAATGATTCGAGCCAATCATCGACGGCTCTATGTATACATGTATTAGTTGAGTGATTGGGTAAAAATGCAGATTGATCTATCGAAATTAAATCATTATTACGAAGGTACCGCAACAACTGGCTCTGGACTGTTCTTTCTAAAATTTTCACCACGTGACTAGTTACGGAAATCGGCCTATAATTTGATGGATCATTTTTGTCCCCTTTTCCTTTATATATGGGAGTTACCTTTGATATCTACTGGGACAATACCAAGTTTAAGACTTTCTTCAAATAATACAGTTAATGATTTAGTTATGACAGGAGCAGCTATACAGAGCAATTTAGAATCACAATTAAGTATATCCACATTACTTTCATTTCCTAATGTTTTCAATGCATCATTTACATCACTTTCTTTTATACTGTCAAACATAAATTCATGTATACATTCAGGGTTTTCCATATTATATCTTCAGTATTATTAATTTTTACATTTCCAACTGATACAAAAAACTCATTCAATTTATTACCAGTAAGATCACACGGTAATGAATCATCTTTACGCCATAATTTCTTACTATCATTTTTACATGTATAAAGTATATTTTTAGTATACTGTTTTTTATTTGTTAATTTAGTAATATAATTTCTAATTTTTATATATTCATCTTTAAAAGAGTCATCATTATCATATTTCATTTTCAAATAATCTCTTTTATAAATTAGTTTAATTATATCTTTCGTTATCCATGGACAATATCTTTGTTTTAAGCGCATCATTTTTAAGGGTGCTTGTCTATTACACACTTCTAAAAACATACATTTCCACTTTATCCACTTTTGATCAATAGTATTTATATAATTTTCATAATCAAAACATTGGAGGGTTTCCTTTAAGTCTAATAAATACTCATCTTCATTAAAATTTTTAAAATCTCGAAACATAACTTCTTTATGCAATTGATTTATTTTCATAGAATATTCAATGCATGTAAAAATAAGATAGTGGTCACTATTAGAAATTTTCGCCACATCGGACACCAAATGTCTTTTGGGTGTACTAGTTAATATATGGTCTAAACATTTTGATGTCCTATTCGTTACTCTTGTGGGCTTTAGTATCATTTGTGTCAAAAAGAATACATTTTCAATCATATTAATTGGATTATTACATAAATGTTCATCCAATTTATAATCATAATTCAAATCCCCTAATAATACAATATCTTTATTTTCTTGTGATACCTTTTCCAATATATCCAACAGTGCATCAAAATATGATACATCAATATTGGGGGGTCTATTTAAACATGACAAAATTATAATATCATTTTTATTGAAACATACATCAATCCATAAAGCCTCAAGTGAATCAGATACTAAATCTGTTCTAATTAAGAAAGATAGCGTTTTCACTATATACATACAAAACTCCTCCATCCCTTTTCTTTTTTAAATTCATTACACGATCTTTGCGAATAAGAACATAATCATCAATATTTAAATCATTATCATTTATCAAATTATGAAGCCATGTTTCGAACAAACAAAGAACATCAAATTTTATCTTTTTTAACAAGCGAATTTCATCAATTTTATCAACTAAACTTCTAACATTTAAATGACCTACTTTAAGGCCATTTTGTCGAAATAATTTTCTATTACATTTGGAGTATTCATTATGACTCTGCCTATTTGATAATAATGTATCAATGTTCCTGTTTCTATACTATTACTTTTATGTTCCTTTTTAGTGTCAACTCGTGAAAGTGTATCTTTATTGGTAATTATACTAAGATGGCAATTTGTAGAATAGGAATTCAATGAACAGTTAACAATTGGAGTAATCTCATTTGATGTCTTTATTTTCGTATTATCCTGAGTCTTTAGAGTGGCACTCTCTTCTTGGCCTACAAGCTAATAACTATTGTAGGGGTAGTACAAGGGGCATGTTTTTGCTTTATGTCCAAATTCAAGACAATATGTGCACTGGAGGTATGTGCCATGTCTGCATGAATGGGATCTATGGTTCGGTTCTCCACAAACAGTGCATGTGTTTGGGAGAGTGTGTATTTGATGATTGTAGTCTGATTCAGCAGGGGCTCTGGTAACTGATGCGTACGATCTATTCAAAGATTGAGGGTACGGGGTAGACTGGTGGGGTGGCATCGGACTGTATATTATCGGATTGTAAACAGCCTGATTTGATTGCGGATACTGGTGCGGATGGAGAGCTGGTACCGGATACGGATAATGGTGAGGTAGCTGTGGGGGATGAGGCGGGGCCGGGCGAGTCATCTGGGGAGGTGGATGAGGTGCAATCGGGCGAGTCATCGGGTGAGGTGGGTGAGGTGCAACCGGGCGAGTCATCAGGAGAGGTGGATGAGGTGCAGCCGGGCGAGTCATCGGGAAAGCTGGATGAGGTGCAACCGGGCGAGTCATCGGGAGAGGTGGGTGAGGTGCAGCCGGGCGAGTCATCTGGAGTGGTGGGCGAGGTGGAACCGGGCGAGTCATCTGGAGAGGTGGGTGAGGTGCAGTCGGGCGAGACATCTGGAGTGGTGGGCGAGGTGGAACCGGGCGGGTGATCGAAGGAGCAGCCGGGTTTGGCTGCTGGTGAGGCGGATGCGGCGGATGTAGAAGAGCTGGTCTGGTTGTCGTGTAGAGGTCCGCCATATCTGGTTGTTGGTGATGCGGATATGGCGGATTTGGCTGTTGTAGAGGAGGACGCGGTGGGCCGGATGGAGCTGTTGGTGTGGGTGTTCGGGCATGCTGTGTTGGGCAGTCCAAAATTGCCTCAATGGCATGTTTGACTTCTTTTAAATCCAAGTTTATTTGGTCGATCCTATTGTTGATGCATTTGCATTTCATGCAAACTCTGCTCTCTTCATTACACCAGGGCCCCGTTGCAGAAAGAATATCGGTCGTAACTTTGCGCACGATTTTATTGATCTTAAGTTACGTTAAATTTAAAATGTTCGTTGCAGAAACGCCGACTTACGATTGATTTATTTACGATCGATATCCATAGAGATTTGGCTTTCAAAACATAATCCAACACGGCTGGGATAAAGACAACGACTCAAATTCATAGAAAACATCAACAACAACATATAAAAGCAAAGAAAGTTCAAACAGCACAACAGTAATATGTTCACGGTGTACCTTCCCGGACCAAGTCGTCTATTATTGAGCAGTAAGTACACCGTTTTCCCCCTTCCTGAATGTATTTAGCACACCAACAATGATATTAAATATGAACTTACTATGTTGTGTGGCTGTATGGAACATATCGGTCGTGCAATTTGTGTAGAATAAAAACTATTTTAGAATAATCATCTGCTAAACCGATTTGTTGCGACCAATATTATACAGCGCTGTCCCATGTACTTAAATTCACGTTGTATATTGACTGCATTATGTTGTGTGTTGACTGCATATAATATACTGCATGTATATCACTGCACTTTATAGCAGTGTGTTTGTGGGCTTATTATTATTATTATAATTATACAGGCAGTGTTACCCCATAATCATGCATGAAATGTTTAGTTTCCCCATGCATTAGTATTTACTGGCAGGTAATATGTTTTGTAAAATTAAATATATTATAGGAGGACAAAATTAGCCTCTTGTGATGCAGTCCTATTAATATTGCTAGTAACTATGACAGTCTATGACTATGAGTATGAGTATGACTATAGTGCAGTGTTCAAATTCATACATAAAATGTGCACTCTTTACTGTATAATTCCACAGTGGTACATCCATATAGTCAGTACAACATGGGGGAGAGAGGCATAATAATCACAAACTGGACAGGCTGATGACATAATATGAGGAAAGCGAACGAGAGAGAGAGAAGGATTTGGTGGAGCCATTGCCTGCTGTCGAGCCACTGCCGGTGTCACTCCAAGCCACAACTATATGGGATAGGTGAGAACATGATGATGATACACACAATGCTTTTTTTAACAAACACCAAAGCCTTAGATTATTCTTGGATACTTTTGACTTTAGTTTGTATTTCATTAAGCATCCTGATATATTACTTTTTGTACATGGCTATATTCATGTCCATTATTAAGTAGGTCACTTGCTTAAAGTTAAAGGGATAGTTGAGTTCTGGTAATAAGGAGAGTACAGTTTTGGTGAAACAGAATTTTAGTAACCAAAACCTGCATCATTACATTACAAACTAATAGTTATAATTAGAAAGGAACACAAAATTACAAATGACGTAGTAAAGATCATGTTATCATTCAAAAAGAGCCGTTACAACGTAAGAGGGCGCTCTCTAAACACTCATCGGTTTCAACCATTTTGAATAAAATATTGTGCATGTGATGCTTTGTTGAAATAGTGATTAGATAGAGAAATAACCAACAACTATTTAAATACCTATTTTGTAACTTTTTGAAAAAATGTAACGGCTGGTTCAAAATTCTCCAATAAACCTGGGGCCCCAGCTTTATTACAAATTGTTATATTTATGGATATTTCAGCCGTCTCTGAACCGATTTTGATCAAACAAAGATGATTTTATTATTTAAATATTATACTCTTTCAAATTTTACACTCGGTTTTTCATTACCTCACAAAAAAAAAGTAGTCTCGCGCCCTCTCTACCAAAACTCAACTATCCCTTTAATTAAAAATGATATTGTTGCTCAAATTTAAAATGTTTTGTTATTAAATATGGTATTCTTTACAAGGTCGACGTGCTAACATGTACATGACTTAATTCATCTCTATGGGCTCGTTTTCAAATAGAATGCTGGTTTATAAAATGTCATTGATTATTATCCTTTTAACATTCCAGTTTGCAAGTGAGCATGGATTGGATATGATGTGACCAAAACAAATCCTTAGTATTATCTGTGAGAGCTTGTACCGTGATATTTCAAGGTGATACGTATGTGCAAGACATTGACTGTGGAAACAAGACTTATAAATCTGAATGATGAAACTGTGTGTCATTGAATATAGCTTAGGGAACTACACTGTGTATTTTTACAATCTATTGAATGCAACTTTGTTTTTATTTTCATGTTTTGTATTATATTTCAGCTCAAACAGCCTCTTGTGTCTGCAGTAGACGCCTGGATTTGCGGGGCTGCCTAGCAGATAGAAGACCACGACAGACGGGATCCGCCCAAGCTGGAGAAGGATGACAGAGCAAGACGGTGTGGCAAGATTGGTAGAGCGTGTGCCTTCCAATGTGAGGTCCCAAATTCGAGCCCAAGGAAGGATGGAAAGGAGTTACGTAGCAATGTCGGGAAGTCGTAGAAACTTTTCAAAGCGGAGACCAACCATTTTCGAAGCCGAGAACACGCTTGTTTGCAGTTTTCGAGTCCAAGACCACTCGACCGCTTAAATTTTGTCTCGAGACCATTTAAAATTTGGAAAAAAAAAAAAACGGTCATTTTCGGTCAAAGGGGGGGGGGGGGGTTAAACCCCCTAACCCCCACCCCCCCCCCCCCCCCCCCTGGGTATGCCTATGCGTGCGCTACATTTATAATTAGTTTGCTGGTATAGAAAAGTGGCTGCTGAGAAAAGTTTGACTGGATATTTGTGTGTGTCTGTGTGTGTGTGTGTGTGTGTTTATGTATGTATGTATAGTCTGTACTGTATGCATGTATGTATGAAATTATGAATCAATGTGTAACACTGTATGATTATCTGTTTTATGAGGATGAGTTTTATATGTATTTATGTGCTTGAATGAGTGTGTATGTTGGTATGTTTGCCCATGTTTGTGCCTTGTGAATAATTGATCGTAAGTTACGCCAAAGAAAAATCAGCTGTTAAAGTTACGATCAATTTTAACACTTACGACCAATAGTTACGATTAATATCAATCGTAACTTCTTTCTGCAACAGGATTGATCGTAAATTTCAGATTGGTCGTAAGTTATGAGCACTAAGGCCATTTACGATCAATTTTGGGACTTACGATCGATCGTAACTCTTTCTGCAACGGGGCCCAGGTCTCTTAGTGAGACGCCCAACGCGATCGCGAGTTCGTCCAGTCGGTTGTCTGGGATAATATTACCTTTTCGTATGAAAGTGGCGTCATCAATGCCCTGTGTTGTGTTCTCCTGGTGGCTGTAATAATGCATATCATAAATTCAAGTAGTAAAGTAATTCATAGAATGCACTATCAGAGCTGCTCACGCAATAACGTGATCTACACGATATCTGTATGTACATAAACATAATAAAGATGCATTAAGTTGGCGTCATATAATTTTCACTTATTTTCACTTATATTGCGTAAGATGAACAAAATCCGCGATATTGATGAGTGATATAAAACAACTAAAATGTGCTTGATTGTGATAGGCAAATTCTATTAGTGGGCTCAAAATAACTATTACATTCAGCTACGCTTCGGGTAATAGCCATTTCGATCTCACCTCGGTAATAGATTGACTATCACAATATGCCCATTCGTTAGTTGTATACTACTACTGCTACTGCTAATACTACTACTACTACTACTACTACTACTACTACTACTACTACTACTACTACTACTACTACTACTACTACTACTATTACTACTATTACTACTACTTCTACTACTACTACTACTACTACTACTACTACTACTACTACTATACTACTACTACTACCACTACTACTACTACTACTACTACTACTACTACTACTACTACTACTACTACTATTACTACTACTACTACTACTACTAATATAATATACTACTACTACTACTACTACTACTACTACTACTACTACTACTACTACTACTACTACTACTACTACTGCTATTAATACTAATACTTCTTCTACTACTACTACTACTACTACTACTACTACTACTACTAATACTAATACTAATACTATACTACTATTAATATTGCTACTACTATTACTACTTCTACTACTACTAATACTACTACTTAAACTACTACTACTACTACTACTACTACTACTACTACTACTACTACTACTACTACTACTACTACTACTACAACTACTACTACTACTACTACTACTACTACTACTACTACTACTACTACTACTACTATACTACTACTACTACCACTACTACTACTACTACTACTACTACTACTACTACTACTACTACTACTACTACTATTACTACTACTACTACTACTACTACTAATATAATATACTACTACTACTACTACTACTACTACTACTACTACTACTACTACTACTACTACTACTGCTATTAATACTAATACTTCTTCTACTACTACTACTACTACTACTACTACTACTACTACTACTACTACTAATACTAATACTAATACTATACTACTATTAATATTGCTACTACTATTACTACTTCTACTACTACTAATACTACTACTTAAACTACTACTACTACTACTACTACTACTACTACTACTACTACTACTACTACTACTACTACTACTACTACAACTACTACTAATACTAATATAATACTAATACTACTAAGCTACCATTGGTGTAGCGCTGCCGGGGGCAAGGGGGCACGTACGAACCCCCCAATAATTTTACAAAACAATAACATACATAAGGGGGAAATCATTCATAAAGTAAAGAAATATCTAGTGTTAATCCCCAATTAATTCGTATACCCCCCCCCAAAAAAAACGGTTCGACCACGCTACGCCAGTGTAACCTACGCCACAGATTATTACGATACATTGACCTACCCCGAGTCAGATGTCTCTGCAGCTCCAGTAGAGGCACTCGCACCAGTCTCCTTTGTATTCAGTATGCCTGCGCAATAATCAAGATAACCAATAGAAAACGATATAAGACCGAAAAAAGGAGAATTAATGTACGCATTTGTGTAGTCTTTTTATCGGTGCCTTTAGTTTTAATAATTTGAACAATTGTATAATGTAATAAAAGTATAAACATTTATGTTATGATTACAATGAGTGTTTGAAATAGCCAGGCCTAATGTTCTCTTCTCTTGGCAATTACGTTTACTGACGTTATTACAATAGTATAGGTTTTCCCATTCATTTTAACACTTTCGTCATTCAATTTAATTAATTCGTCATTCAAATTCGTCCCGAGGAACTACCAGAGCGGAAATCCAAACTTAAATTTTGTCTTTCGTCGATCAATTTCACACAAAGATCACACAATTTAGTCATTAGTCACACATTTTTGTCAATTGCAAATCAAATTCGTCGGTCACAGTTGCTGAACACATAAAAGCGAAAGCAATTTCGTCAATTGGCAACCAATTTCGTCAAAACTCCATTCAAATTCGTCCTATGTATTTACACTGTAATGTTCTGTTCTATATTGTCTTGATGTAACTGCTAATTGTAACATTAATCAGTTAAGGGGTAACATACACATGTATACACTCGAAAACAAACTCACACGCACAAAACATACACACACACTTACAAACACACATACATTTGCACACATGCATCTGTGTACACCAACACGCACAAAAGCACGTTTACAGAAAATTGCATTAAATTCTTTTTCAAGACATACATATGGTAGAAATAATATTAAACAATATTCCATATTATGTACACACACACACGCACACGCACATACACACACATACATACCCATCTAACCACCTATACCATAGTCATGACACAGACAGGCATATAAGGCTATACCATGCGACGAATTTGAATGGAGTTTTGACGAAATTGGTTGCCAATTGACGAAATTGCTTTCGCTTTTATGTGTTCAGCAATTGTGACCGACGAATTTGATTTGCAATTGACGAAAATGTGTGACTAATGACTAAATTGTGTGATCTTTGTGTGAAATTGAGTGTTAAAATTAATGGGAAAACCTATATTAAAGTATATTGTAAAGATTTTAAGATCATGTTAGTATTATTATGTTTATCTGATTTCAAGTGGGTAGGGGGTAAATCCTATTACACCGTGAACTTGTTCAAATCATCAAAACCTACTTGGAAATCTAGTGGGTCTCTCATCCGTGTTACCAATAGAAGCATGGGCCAAGTTTTGTTTTTTCAAATTTCTATTTCGTTCAAAAGATATTTACGATTGAAGTGTTCGGATGTTAAACTATCTACGGGATTGTTTAAGCCGTGTAAGTGCAATGAGTTAGTGAATATCACTTTGCATTTTCGCTCATTTCCCGGCCAAAAAAATCCAATTAACATGCAATTTCACACATTACTTTCTGGACATATCAGATCCCACCAATACAAAATATTAAAGTGATCCATGTAAAGTGTCTAACTCCACGAACATTTCTTGGAGCTTCCTCGTTTCTCTTCTACCGTGTTGTTTAGCTTATGGTAAGAGAAGAATACAATAGGATTTGATTTTTTCAAATGTCCCTTTAGTATGAAGATAATTATCATTGATAATCTTTTATTTCAAAAGCGTTGCCCAACGGTTTTGAAATCGATTGCAAAAGCGATTAATCGGGGTACCCTGAAATATCGGCTATTGTCCTTATGAAACTACACGTCAAAAGATATCTGTCACAACTCGCTGTAACATGCATCGTTTACCGGCCAAATTGCCAAGACAGGGGCAAATACGAGTAAAAGTTCTCTTTTGTGTGCATAGTTCATAACTGAATGGATAAAGAACTTTTACTCCTGTGTACAATAAACGGTTTAAAAACTTGAGAAAATAGAAAACCCTTTCCGGAGCTTTGAGACTCCCATATTCGGCCAAAGAGACTTTCAAATTCGGGCAAAACATATTCGAGTCATATTCGGACAAATCTATGTCACATTCGGGAAATATAACGACATAATCAGGCAAACTCGTGTAATATTCGAGCAAAGTCGGGGAAATTCATGTTACTTTAACGTTATTATCGGAGAAATCAGCGTCACATACGGGCAAAATCGTGTCATTTTCGGACTTAACTATCACAAACATCTTGTTCGGGCATCAAAGAGGCGAGGATGTTTTTTCCCCCTTCAACTCTTTATATTTATCTAACTCTCGTTCACTTCTCATCCGCAGACGCGCATTCATTCAGGCCTACTGTTTATAATGGACCCTAATTATTCGCCGTGCAATATACCTATTTGGACTTATATTTTGTATCCTTCAATAATGAGACGTCATCTAAACTTTACATCTCTTGTGTATATAGACATTCATTTATACAGTTGTTTAACTGTCTCATATAAACCCCTCACAAAATGTTCCGCAATTCAAGTTTTAGCGTTCATATCTATCTTATTATTCTATTACCGTTCATGATTTTGGTATCATTGAAATGACATTTGTTGTGAATACAATAATCATTGAATGTGCATGACATCAGAATATAGGGCTACGTCAAAAGTAAAGAGTTGCAAAATGCATTGATATTTTCAACAGTGTAATCTCCTTTTGTTGGGAGAATAAAGTGTTCTGAATTATGTTTAGTCGGTCATGCGTGAATGTCAATAGCGTATTATCATTTTATTTGGAGGATGAAATGTGTCTTTATGACTTGGAGGTAGTGCAATAACGTTTTTTCAGTCAATTAAACACAATACATATTCATAACAACCTACACAAACGTTATTGCACCACCTCAAAATCATAATTAAAGACACATTTCATCCTCCAAAGAAAATGATCATACGCATGACCCATATTCGGGTGTCATACACATTCCATGATAAAATATTCATAGCAAATGGCATATCAATGTAAAGGGGGGAAGACAAGCTTTCCAATGATACCAACTTCATGAACGCCATTAAAGTAATACAGGAGAGATATAAACGCTAAAACTTTAATTGCGGAACTTTTTGTGAGGGGTTTATATTGTTAATTATAAAACTAGTTTTAAGTGCTGGTTACTGATGTTTGTGTTTATATCTGCATCGTCGTCATCAACAATAACAACATCCGCACATACAATCTATCACACACCACTGACTAGATACTTGGTTTGCAAAAAAAAAAACACAAAATGAATGTATCTTTGTAACGGAAGATAAATTCAGAAAAGGGGGTGTTGGGAAACGCCATGATTTGTTTACGCCTCTGCTTTCAGGGTAGAAATTCTTTTTTTTAATGCAAATCAGTTTATTTGTAGCCGTGAGAGCTCTCTGCAGCTCATTTTAGTTGCTTTCGCAGCGAGCCACACTCTCTCTGAGTGTGTGTACTGAGTTATTTCGTTGTCCTTTAGAGCATGGTTAGAGCGACTCCCTTGCCGTACGGCCGTCAGATAAATATAGCGTGCATTGAGCATGTTAAAAAGGGTTATGGGCACTGCAAAAAATGGAAAAGGGTAGTCTTGGAAGCGGCACAAACCTGTGTTACCTGTGGGTACTACCCGGCGGGGTAGGAACTCTTCTTGGATGCGAATCAGCTTCGCAACCTTGAGAGCTCTCTGCAGCTCCTCTCGCTGTTTTCCCGGCGCCTCACACTCTCTCCAATCCCTTAACATCTGCACCGTCCCCTCTGACGTCACAAGATGACTCTTGTGGTTGGTCTGCTTATATGTGGCCAGGTCTCTTAGTGAGACGCCCAACGCGATCGCGAGTTCGTCCAGTCGGTTGTGTGGGATAATATTACCTATTCGTATGAAAGTGGCGTCATCAATGCCCTGTGTTGTGTTCTCCTGGTGGCTGCAATAATGCATATCATAAATTCAAGTAGTAAAGTAATTCATAGAATGCACTATCAGAGCTGCTCACGCAATAACGTGATCTACACGATATCTGTATGTACATAAACATAATAAAGATGCATTAAGTTGGCGTCATATAATTTTCACTTATTTTCACTTATATTGCGTAAAATGAACAAAATCCGCGATATTGATGAGTGATATAAAACAACTAAAATGTGCTTGATTGTGATAGGCAAATTCTATTAGTGGGCTCAAAATAACTATTACATTCAGCTACGCTTCGGGTAATAGCCATTTCGATCTCACCTCGGTTATAGATTGACTATCACAATATGCCCATTCGTTAGTTGTATACTACTACTGCTACTGCTACTACTACTACTACTACTACTACTACTACTACTACTACTACTACTACTACTACTACTACTACTACTACTACTACTACTATTACTACTACTACTACTACTATTACTACTATTACTACTACTTCTACTACTACTACTACTACTACTACTACTACTACTACTACTACTACTACTACTACTACTACTATACTACTACTACTACTACTACTACTACTACTACTACTACTACTACTACTACTACTACTACTACTACTATTTCTACTACTGCTGCTACTACTACTACTACTACTACTGCGCGTCGATCCTGGGGGGGGGGGGGGGGGGCAGGGGGGCGGTCGCCCCCCCCCCCCCCCCAATGAAAATATTGGGGGGGGGGGGGCGAACATATCATTTCGCCCCCCCCCCCCCAATAATTCCGAAAATGAGGAAGAAAAAAATCGAGTGATATAATGCCAAAGAGGGGAAAGACACATTTTATCAATAATTAATCTTCAAAATAGCCGTTTTTTTGTTTGAAAAGGACTGTAAATCTCTTTTTGCCGCGCGCTTCGCGCACATACAGTTTCTCATATTGCAAGTTTCATTTTGGTTTCGGGAACTCAGCTTTCGAAATGTGTTGGGCAGTGTAATTTCTCAAACGCACACCTCAAACGAAGTTTATTAAACCCTCATCTATAGATCTCACACCGTCATAGAAAATAAAATAATCTGAAATATATCTTTCAGTCAATTCGGTCCATGATATGCGCTGAACGCAAATCAAATTGAAAGTGGAGGAGATTGTCCCCTTTGTCATTATGTACGTTTAGTTCCATACTTACATACTTCATATTACGTGAAATGTCTGTCTCAGGTGTGCACCAAATCGCACAATGTCACGCCCAAAAATACAAAAGCTCCCTGCTGTGGGATGGGGACACCCCCTCCCACGCCCTCCCCCGCTCGGTCGCTTCGCTTCCTCGCAATGTCTCCCCTCCACTTTTGAGAAGTTGTTGACGCCCTTGCTCAGTTTCATGGGAGCCCAATGCCCTAGACTATATCGATGGCTCTATAGTATACAGGATCACGTGGATCCATCTCATGCAAGGCTCAATCTTTTCCTCGCTATGCCCTTTAAAAATATGTTACGAGTAGGTTCACTATTTTAACACCCATGATAGGAGTTGCAAATGTCTGAAATCTAAAAGCTTCCGGGAGCTCCGCCCCCTGGACCCCCATTATTGTCCCCAAATGTGGGTGCCCCCCAAGGTCAGGTCTTCGAGCCATCAAGACACTTTCAATGAGCGCATAATAAAACTTCCGGGCATGCCAATGTGGGGCTTTTAGCTCTCTCAGTGGTCACTCTGGACATTTTTTTTCAAATTTCGCCCCCCAATCGCAAAAACGGATCGACGCCCCTGCTACTACTACTACTACTACTACTACTACTACTACTACTACTACTACTACTACTACTACTACTACTACTACTACTACTATTACTACTACTATTAATACTACTACCTCCTTGCCAGCGATCCCAGTTCAGCCTTCTGAAGGATATCCCGGAGCATTTCCCTCTGCTCAGTGCCATTCCCGTGTCTATCCTTCCATGTCAGGAGAACCTCTGTCGCGGCCATAACGTAGTCTTGGCGGTGCTTTTCCAGAATATTGTTGGTCATGTACCAACTGAACCCGAGCTTGTGGCTAAGATCATGTAATTCTCCGTGGGGGACTTCCCTTGCTAGAGTCATGATGATGTCATCGGACAGGCCCACTGATGCTGGTTCAATTCTATCATGAAAAAATATATCGGGTTATTAATACTCTAAACTTCGGAATAAATAAACGGTATAATGTTGGTGTTTTATAAACCGACTATCTATCTGGGAATACTGATAGATTGGCACACTAGATATCGAAATTGACCACTGTAATATGTATCTAGGGTGGTACCGATCATGATTCTTTTCCTTCTCTTTTTCAGTTTGCTCTGATGATTGCCATTAGACTGACATACATGTACACGTAAAGTATATAGTCTTTACCTACAATCCATAATTGAATGTAAACAGTAATTTAACCAACCCGTAAGCAACATAGCGACACCCTATAAGACCGAGCCACTACTACTACTTATGCTGCTACTATCTACTACTACTACTACTACTACTACTACTACTACTACTACTACTACTACTACTACTACTACTACTACTACTACTACTACGACTACTATTACTACTACTACTACTACTACTACTACTACTAATATAATATACTACTACTACTACTACTACTACTACTACTACTACTACTACTACTACTACTACTACTGCTATTAATACTACTACTACTTCTACTACTACTACTACTACTACTACTACTACTACTACTACTACTACTACTACTACTACTACTACTACTACTGCTATTAATACTAATACTACTTCTACTACTACTACTACTACTACTACTACTACTACTACTACTACTACTACTACTACTACTACTATTACTACTATTACTACTACTTCTACTACTACTACTACTACTACTACTACTACTACTACTACTACTACTACTACTACTACTACTATACTACTACTACTACTACTACTACTACTACTACTACTACTACTACTACTACTACTACTACTACTATTTCTACTACTGCTGCTACTACTACTACTACTACTACTACTGCGCGTCGATCCTGGGGGGGGGGGGGGGCAGGGGGGGCGGTCGCCCCCCCCCCCCCAATGAAAATATTGGGGGGGGGGGCGAACATATCATTTCGCCCCCCCCCCAATAATTCCGAAAATGAGGAAGAAAAAAATCGAGTGATATAATGCCAAAGAGGGGAAAGACACATTTATCAATAATTAATCTTCAAAATAGCCGTTTTTTAGTTTGAAAAGGACTGTAAATCTCTTTTTGCCGCGCGCTTCGCGCACATACAGTTTCTCATATTGCAAGTTTCATTTTGGTTTCGGGAACTCAGCTTTCGAAATGTGTTGGACAGTGTAATTTCTCAAACGCACACCTCAAACGAAGTTTATTAAACCCTCATCTATAGATCTCACACCGTCATAGAAAATAAAATAATCTGAAATATATCTTTCAGTCAATTCGGTCCATGATATGCGCTGAACGCAAATCAAATTGAAAGTGGAGGAGATTGTCCCCTTTGTCATTATGTACGTTTAGTTCCATACTTATATACTTCATATTACGTGAAAGTTCTGTCTCAGGTGTGCACCAAATCGCACAATTTCACGCCCAAAAATACAAAAGCTCCCTGCTGTGGGATGGGGACACCCCCTCCCACGCCCTCCCCCGCTCGGTCGCTTCGCTTCCTCGCAATGTCTCCCCTCCACTTTTGAGAAGTTGTTGACGCCCTTGCTCAGTTTCATGGGAGCCCAATGCCCTAGACTATATCGATGGCTCTATAGTATACAGGATCACGTGGATCCATCTCATGCAAGGCTCAATCTTCTCGCTATGCCCTTTAAAAATATGTTACGAGTAGGTTCACTATTTTAACACCCATGATAGGAGTTGCAAATGTCTGAAATCTAAAAGCTTCCGGGGGCTCCGCCCCCTGGACCCCCATTATTGTCCCCAAATGTGGGTGCCCCCCAAAGTCAGGTCTTCGAGCCATCAAGACACTTTCAATGAGCGCATAATAAAACTTCCGGGCATGCCAATGTGGGGCTTTTAGCTCTCTTAGTGGTCACTCTGGACATTTTTTTCAAATTTCGCCCCCCAATCGCAAAAACGGATCGACGCCCCTACTACTACTACTACTACTACTACTACTACTACTACTACTACTACTACTACTACTACTACTACTACTACTACTACTACTACTACTATTTCTACTACTGCTGCTACTACTACTACTACTACTACTGCGCGTCGATCCTGGGGGGGGGGGGGGGGGCAGGGGGGCGGTCGCCCCCCCCCCCCCAATGAAAATATTGGGGGGGGGGGGGCGAACATATCATTTCGCCCCCCCCCCCCCCCAATAATTCCGAAAATGAGGAAGAAAAAAATCGAGTGATATAATGCCAAAGAGGGGAAAGACACATTTTATCAATAATTAATCTTCAAAATAGCCGTTTTTTTGTTTGAAAAGGACTGTAAATCTCTTTTTGCCGCGCGCTTCGCGCACATACAGTTTCTCATATTGCAAGTTTCATTTTGGTTTCGGGAACTCAGCTTTCGAAATGTGTTGGGCAGTGTAATTTCTCAAACGCACACCTCAAACGAAGTTTATTAAACCCTCATCTATAGATCTCACACCGTCATAGAAAATAAAATAATCTGAAATATATCTTTCAGTCAATTCGGTCCATGATATGCGCTGAACGCAAATCAAATTGAAAGTGGAGGAGATTGTCCCCTTTGTCATTATGTACGTTTAGTTCCATACTTACATACTTCATATTACGTGAAATGTCTGTCTCAGGTGTGCACCAAATCGCACAATGTCACGCCCAAAAATACAAAAGCTCCCTGCTGTGGGATGGGGACACCCCCTCCCACGCCCTCCCCCGCTCGGTCGCTTCGCTTCCTCGCAATGTCTCCCCTCCACTTTTGAGAAGTTGTTGACGCCCTTGCTCAGTTTCATGGGAGCCCAATGCCCTAGACTATATCGATGGCTCTATAGTATACAGGATCACGTGGATCCATCTCATGCAAGGCTCAATCTTTTCCTCGCTATGCCCTTTAAAAATATGTTACGAGTAGGTTCACTATTTTAACACCCATGATAGGAGTTGCAAATGTCTGAAATCTAAAAGCTTCCGGGAGCTCCGCCCCCTGGACCCCCATTATTGTCCCCAAATGTGGGTGCCCCCCAAGGTCAGGTCTTCGAGCCATCAAGACACTTTCAATGAGCGCATAATAAAACTTCCGGGCATGCCAATGTGGGGCTTTTAGCTCTCTCAGTGGTCACTCTGGACATTTTTTTTCAAATTTCGCCCCCCAATCGCAAAAACGGATCGACGCCCCTGCTACTACTACTACTACTACTACTACTACTACTACTACTACTACTACTACTACTACTACTACTACTACTACTACTACTACTACTACTATTAATACTACTACCTCCTTGCCAGCGATCCCAGTTCAGCCTTCTGAAGGATATCCCGGAGCATTTCCCTCTGCTCAGTGCCATTCCCGTGTCTATCCTTCCATGTCAGGAGAACCTCTGTCGCGGCCATAACGTAGTCTTGGCGGTGCTTTTCCAGAATATTGTTGGTCATGTACCAACTGAACCCGAGCTTGTGGCTAAGATCATGTAATTCTCCGTGGGGGACTTCCCTTGCTAGAGTCATGATGATGTCATCGGACAGGCCCACTGATGCTGGTTCAATTCTATCATGAAAAAATATATCGGGTTATTAATACTCTAAACTTCGGAATAAATAAACGGTATAATGTTGGTGTTTTATAAACCGACTATCTATCTGGGAATACTGATAGATTGGCACACTAGATATCGAAATTGACCACTGTAATATGTATCTAGGGTGGTACCGATCATGATTCTTTTCCTTCTCTTTTTCAGTTTGCTCTGATGATTGCCATTAGACTGACATACATGTACACGTAAAGTATATAGTCTTTACCTACAATCCATAATTGAATGTAAACAGTAATTTAACCAACCCGTAAGCAACATAGCGACACCCTATAAGACCGAGCCACTACTACTACTTATGCTGCTACTATCTACTACTACTACTACTACTACTACTACTACTACTACTACTACTACTACTACTACTACTACTACTACTACTACTACTACTACTACTACTACTACGACTACTATTACTACTACTACTACTACTACTACTACTACTACTACTACTACTACTACTACTACTACTACTACTACTACTGCTATTAATACTAATACTACTTCTACTACTACTACTACTACTACTACTACTACTACTACTAATACTAATACTATACTACTATTAATATTGCTACTACTATTACTACTTCCACTACTACTAATACTACTACTTAAACTACTACTACTACTACTACTACTACTACTACTACTACTACTACTACTACTACTACTACTACTACTACTACTACTGCTATTAATACTAATACTACTTCTACTACTACTACTACTACTACTACTACTACTAATACTAATACTATACTACTATTAATATTGCTACTACTATTACTACTTCCACTACTACTAATACTACTACTTAAACTACTACTACTACTACTACTACTACTACTACTACTACTACTACTACTACTACTACTACTACTACTACAACTACTACTAATACTAATATAATACTAATACTACTAAGCTACCATTGGTGTAACGCTGCCGGGGGCAAGGGGGCACGTACGAACCCCCCAATAATTTTACAAAACAATAACATACATAAGGGGGAAACATTCATAAAGTAAAGAAATATCTAGTGTTAATCCCCAAATAATTCGTATACCCCCCCCCAAAAAAAAAAACGGTTCGACCACGCTACGCCAGTGTAACCTACGCCACAGATTATTACGATGCATTGACCTACCCCGAGTCAGATGTCTCTGCAGCTCCAGTAGAGGCACTCGCATCAGTCTCCTTTGTATTCAGTATGCCTGCGCAATAATCAAGATAACCAATAGAAAACGATATAAGACCGAAAAAAAGAGAATTAATGTACGCATTTGTGTAGTCTTTTTATCGGTGCCTTTAGTTTTAATAATTTGAACAATTGTATATGTAATAAAAGTATAAACATTTATGTTATGATTACAATGAGTGTTTGAAATATCCAGGCCTAATGTTATCTTCTCTTGGCAATTACGTTTACTGACGTTATTACAATAGTATAGGTTTTCCCATTCATTTTAACACTTTCGTCATTCAATTTAATTAATTCGTCATTCAAATTCGTCCCGAGGAACTACCAGAGCGGAAATCCCAACTTAAATTGTGTCTTTCGTCGATCAATTTCACACAAAGATCACACAATTTAGTCATTAGTCACACATTTTCGTCAATTGCAAATCAAATTCGTCGGTCACGTACAGTTGCTGAACACATAAAAGCGAAAGCAATTTCGTCAATTGGCAACCAATTTCGTCAAAACTCCATTCAAATTCGTCCTATGTATTTACACTGTAATGTTCTGTTCTATATTGTCTTGATGTAACTGCTAATTGTAACATTAATCAGTTAAGGGGTAGCATACACATGTATACACTCGAAAACAAACTCACACGCACAAAACATATGCACACACTTACAAACACACATACATTTGCACACATGCATGTATGTACACCAACACGCACAAAAGCACGTTTACAGAAAATTGCATTAAATTCTTTTTCAAGACATACATATGGTAGAAATAATATTAAACAATATTAAATATTATGTACACACACACACGCACATATATTCACACACACATGCACACACATACATACCCACCTATACCACCTATACCACCTATACCATCTACGCAGGGTAAATTTTCAGTGTCATTCAGAGGCACATGCTTTTGGAATGATTTACCACTATCTGTACGGGAGAAAGCATCAGTGTCTTGCTTTCGTAGAACTCTAATATCACAAATGTTAATAGAATAATTGTTTTGAACTTTTAACCGAAGTTCTTGCCTTTTTGTAAATATTACGTTATATAATCCTTTATCTTTTTATTTAGTGTTAAATACCAAAGATTTGTATTTAATCACAGAACTTATATTAGCTTAGATGTAGAATAGCTTGTAGTTTAAGTATGTATTCAACAGTTATTCATTATTTATGATATTCTCATTGCTACGCTACTTATGTGTGTTAATGGTATCAGACACGATTAGCATTTAATGCTATTTTCTGGTCCCAATTATCCTTTTAATATTTATGTTACACACTGACATTTGATTGTTATATTGATGTACTTTTTATTTGCATAATAAAACATCAAACTCAACATAGTCATGACACAGACAGGCATATAAGGCTATACCATGCGACGAATTTGAATGGAGTTTTGACAAAATTGGTTGCCAATTGACGAAATTGCTAGTCATGACACAGACAGGCATATAAGGCTATACCATGCGACGAATTTGAATGGAGTTTTGACAAAATTGGTTGCCAATTGACGAAATTGCTTTCGCCTTTATGTGTTCAGCAATTGTGACCGACGAATTTGATTTGCAATTGACGAAAATGTGTGACTAATGACTAAATTGTGTGATCTTTGTGTGAAATTGAGTGTTAAAATTAATGGGAAACCTATATTAAAGTATATTGTAAAGATTTTAAGATCATGTTAGTATTATTATGTTTATCTGATTTCAAGTGTGTAGGGGGTAAATCCTATTACACCGTGAACTTGTTCAAATCATCAAAACCTACTTGGAAATCTAGTGGGTCTCTCATACCTTGTTGTATCCGTGTTACCAATAGAAGCATGGGCCAAGTTTTGGTTTTTCAAAATTTTATTTCGTTCAAAAGATATTTACGATTAAAGTGTTCGGATGTTAAACTATCTACGGGATTGTTTAAGCCGTGAACAAAGTAAGTGCAATGAGTTAGTGAATATCACTTTGCATTTTCGCTCATTTCCCGGCCAAAAACATCCAATTAACATGCAATTTCACACATTACTTTCTGGACATATCAGATCCCACCAATACAAAATATTAAAGTGATCCATGTAAAGTGTCTAATTCCACGAACATTTCTTGGAGCTTCCTCTTTTCTCTTCTACCGTGTTGTTTAGCTTATGGTAAGAGAAGAATACAATAGGGTTTGATTTTTTCAAATGTCCCTTTAGTATGAAGATAATTATCATTGATAATCTTTTATTTCAAAAGCGTTGCCCAACGGTTTTGAAATCGATTGCAAAAACGATTAATCGGGGTACCCTGAAATATCGGCTATTGTCCTTATAAAACTACACGTCAAAAGATATCTGTCGCAACTCGCTGTAACATGCATCGTTTACCGGCCAAATTGCCAAGACAGGGGCAAATACGAGTAAAAGTTCTCTTTTGTGTGCATAGTTCATAACTGAATAGATAAAGAACTTTTACTCGTTTTTGCCTCTGTTTTGGCAATTTGGCCGGAATATGACGCATTAACGAAGGTCGGCAAAAGGTGGAGAACGAGAAAGGTGAAGAGAGTAATCGCCCTGACCAACTTACTCAATGAATATGCAGAAATGCAGCTTTTTCAGCAATCATCAAGGGAAATGGCCGCCATATTGGATTTCAACTGTAGCTACGCCATTGGATAGGGACTACAAAATATTTAACATTAGGTTTCTGCATATATCGACTGCAAGATCAATGAAATCAACTAATTATTTCTCTTCTCATGACAAAAAGTAGATTTTTAGCGGCCATCTCTGAAAATCGCCGCCATATTGGATTTAAACAGTAGATACGCCACAAGATAAATACATGTAGCACATGTGGTTTCGGCATAACATATATCATTGGAATCGACTCCAAGATCATTAAAATCTACTGATTATTTCTCTTTGTGTGACAAAAAGTAGCTTTTTTGGCGGCCATCTTGGAAAATGGCCGCCATATTGGATTTGAACAGTAGATACACCACGGGATAGTTACTACATTTAGCACATGTGGTTTCTGCATACCATATATAATTGGAATCGACTCCAAGATCATTGAAATCTACTGATTATTTCTCTTTTTATGACAAAAAGTAGCTTTTTGGCGGCCATCTTGGAAATTGGCCGCCATATTGGATCTTAACAGTAGATACGCCACTGGATAGTAACTACATGTAGCACATGTGGTTTTGGCATACCATATATAATTGGAATCGACTCCAAGATCATTGAAATCTACTGATTATTTCTCTTTTTATGACAAAAAGTAGCTTTTTTGGCGGCCATCTTGGAAAATGGCCGCCATATTGGATTTTAACGGTAGATACACCACTGGACAGTTACTAAATGTAGCACATGGGCTTTCTGCATACCATATATAATTGGAATCGACCCCAAGATCCTTGAAATCTACTGATTACTTCTCTTTTTATGACAAAAAGTAGCTTTTTGGCGGCCATCTTGGAAAATGGCCGCCATGTTGGAATTTCGCGTGGCCACATTTTGTTTCTGAAAAAAATTCTTATAAAGTGCAGCTTTCTTTTTACATATTGTTTTAATATATCTTGTGAACCAGGGTTTATTTACTTTGTTACATTTCACCTTAGTCTTAATAACAGGGAAACATAAATTGTACATGTACATGAACTTCTTGTAAAAATCATTAAACATTTCATTAGGATCCTGGTCGTCTATATTCCAATTATTTTCTGCAAAAAATAACCAAACTGACATATATTACGTTCATTAATATCACGACGAATAAATTCTTTATCGATAGGTTTCCTTTGAAATTGTTTAAATACTTCAAATATCGGTAAATGATCACTTATATCACATACACATACACCAGAACAAATATTGTTATCAACATCATTAGTAAAAATTTGGTCGATCAAAGTCTTAGTATTTCTAGTTACCTGGGTGGGGCTGGATATAAGTGGCGAGAGTGAGAAAGATAATTGTAATTGAAGAAAGTCACTCGTTATTGCATCGGAATCAGACAGCATTAAATTTATATCAAAATCTCCCATTATATACATTTGGAAAGAAATTGGAATTTGTAATAATAGCTGTTCGTATTTCACATAAAAATCATGAACTGGTTGACCAGGTGTTCTATAAAAATTGCCTATTATTTTATTATTAATTTGAATAAGTAAAGCTTCACAATAATCTTCACATATATTTAAATCACTGCGTTCTACAAATCTTAAAGAATCGTGTATATAAAAGGCTACCCCATCACGACGTTTACACTTTCTGTTTAAAGTTATAAATGTATAATTGGGTAACTGAAACATATCTAAATAGGATTTATCATTCAACCAAGTTTCACTAAGTGCAATTATCGAGAAAGTATGTGTAAAAGTACTCAAATACATAGACAAGGAATCAAAGTTCTTACTTAAACTTCTACAATTCAAGTTCAGTACAGATAACAATTCATGTTCAGAAAAATTAGAAGTTTCATTTGCAAAGTCTTAATTTGCATAATATTTTATGTTGTGTTCCATATTATCGAATCAAACGAGCAATAATTTATTCACCGTTATATATAACGCTCGAAATTAGCACAGGCCCGATGGCCCAGGGCCACCAAAAATTGTTGTCGGGCCAGTAAAAAAATCATTTTACCAATGTTTGCTGGCCCGATCGGGCCACCAAATGTTGAAACCATGGTGCAGAAAATGATGGTCATTGTTTGCAAATATAATACCTTACAGAAAACACTTCAATTTTGATTTAAAAAGAAAGCAAAGAGAAGCAAAAAAATGTTAAAAGAAAGTTGCATATCACAATTTGCTCGAGAGACAAATGTCGCAAAGCGCAAATTGTCACGTTCATAAACATAAACAAGGCATCGTTCTCCCCGCCACCCCATCCCCCTCAGTTTTTTGCTGTTGCCTCATAAGAAGATCCTCCCTTCAACTTGCATAATAAATGAAATCCATTTCAACTACTTACAGGGGGTGTGTGATTTGTAAAAACAACTGCTGTTCACAATACATGTGCACCTTTGACAGGAAGTACAAAATGTAACATGTGCAGTGCACTAGCATTGCACTGCACTAAGTCTAGGCCCACTCAAATTCAAAACACTACTCATTTACTGTGCATGCTTGCAATACCAGGTGTATCTCGTACATTGTATCGTCAAGTATAGGGTTTTAATTCCTCTTCCAGATGATTTATCAGGTTTGATATGAATTATGAAGGAATTATCATCAGAAGGTATGAATTTGTGTGTTATCTAATATTATATTTCTCTAGAAATGCAATAAACTTGGCCGATTATTTTAGAACAACTGTGTATATAGCCCAGTCCCAAACATGTATATTTGTATTAGTACTATAATGTTAACAAACTCAAAATCGATCATGGAAACTTCCTAAATTTCATCATTTGGTGACTCCAAGGTCAGTCCATTTCTTTCATTTATGAATATTTATCAGGGCTGTCATTTCAAGGATGATATTTTCAATGATTCCCATATTAATGACTTGGATTAAAGTCTACAAAAAGCTATCAGATTCATACTTCATTTTACTTAAGTTTTTTGACTTTTTATTTATTTTTTTCGGGCCAGCAGATTTCTGTTTCGGGCCAGCAAAATTGGAAAAACACTAATTTTACTTGCCCGACCGGGCCACCAGCAAAAAATGTTAATTTCGAGCGATCGGTCGTTTAGTAAAGAGATCATGAGAGCAATAATAGAAAAAAGGCATCACAATCAACAACAACACAACCATTCAAAGAACTATAAGACTGAAAGTAACACGAAAATATAACGACAAGTCGGGGAAATGGAAAAATTCATAACGAACTCAAACTGCAGATGTGTACGCAGTAATCAAAACTCTGAATCCCACTACATGTAATTGAAAAACAGGTGAAAACAAATATACTGCTCAAAACTGACCATGGAATAAGATGAGAGTCAATAGGAGCCTAGCTTTCTATCCTAGCAGGATTTTTTGTCACGACAAGGACTTACCAATAATTGAACAGCACACGCAGTACCAAACGGAAGGAAAAAATTAAAAAAAATTATATACTGATTGGAAATTCAAGTCCTCTTTTTACTACATGAATTACATTGGCTTGTGATTCATTTGTACAATTTAGTGCTCGCAATTTACAAAGTACCATTAACTATCCCTTTCTCACCCTCTCTTTAGATTTCCTTAGACCTTCAAACCACACCTTGACTCCGTCGCCTTGAAGTCACCACTTGGAGTGCACAAAATCCCACGCTCCGTCTTGGCATCCTAACGCCAACGCCTACGTTCTTGCAGACCCTTCAGTCGCCATGCTGATACCCTGAGGGAAAGGACCTACAACATCCTCACTGCATGGTAGGGACAGCTGGCAGCAGACCCCTAGACCTCCCCAACACAAAGCTACCACCAGGCGCGGACTTACCCTGAAACCCTCAATCAACCGGACTGTCTAACACAAGCCGGGTTATTTTGGCAGTGCTATAGCCAGGGGGGGGGGGGGGGGGGGGGGGGGGGGTGGGTGGACCCCACCCCCCTCTGAGATCTCGGTCGACGAACGCGCGTCCGCAGATAGCTTGCAACATATCAAGATTGCATTGTTATTTTTTTCGAAATAAAAATCAATTTCTAATAAATTAATTATGCAAATTCATGTAGAAATCCCTTTTTTTTCTGTAACTCACTAAATCTTGCTCAGAATATGTTAATTTTGTGCATGAATATTCTTTATGACTTGATTAACAGGATTTCAACATTTAAAATTTCGACAGCCAAAATGTTCCTTATGTATTTCTTTGTTTTTGTTTTTACTTGAAATGTTTTCTATTGTTTTGTTAAATGGAACATATTATTGACCATTATCCAACCATTTAAGCCCAACATTTAATAATTTGCAGTTATTATAATGAAAAATAATCATGGTTTTGTTTTTTTTCGCAAAAAGTCAATTTCAATCTAGGATTTATACACCAAAAACTAAATTGAGCGATTTTTAAGCCGACATGCACTTACGAAAGGTCATGTGACTTTAGAATGATGGTCGTCGCAAATTTGGTCTGAAAAATTGGCGCAAGATCTTAATGAATAAACTCATGAAGTTGCCCCGCAATACCTGCGCGCGTTGCGGGTGGATTCCGACCGGGGGGGGGGGGGGGGGGGGGCATTCTGAAAATCCTAGGGAGTTACGTGTCGTAACTTGAAAAGATGCATTATCAATGAATCACACATCGTGAGAGACCCATGCATGCACGTGCGTGATTGCATAATTTGCAAATCAATCTCATAAACATTGTGCATTTTTTGTAGTTTTATACAAGGAAGTCGATGAGTTAACAAAATAACGAAGACCTAAACTGATAGCTTTATGAACTTTGTTTATAATGAAAATTAATTGCATTCGTCTTTATAAATTTAATTTAATTTCATTTCAAATTTCATTTCATTTCAAACCAATTTTGTCGGGTCATGCAGTCGATCGACTCAGGATTCATACGTCCCTGGCAGTATCAGTATACTTGGTAGGCCTACAATTGGATTTATTATATATTTATTTGTTTATTTATGAATTGCCTCCCGTACTCATAGGGTTGATTGCCCCATTGATTTTGTTTTATTTTATTAAAATTAACTTAATTAATGTCTGAATTGTTCAGTTTACCAATCATAACAAATACACTAACATAATGATATCCCGCGTTCGAAATTGAAATAATATACATTATATTCCACATACTTAGAATCTTACTCTACGATTGGTCAAAAGTTAATCACGTGATGAAATATAGTTTCGCCCATCGTTGATGGGAGAAGAAAAGTTCGTTACACTAGCTGTGTAGATATTTTGGGTGAAAGTGCGTTGCACTCACTAGATAGTCGGTAAAAGTGCGTTGCACTGTGTAGATAGTCAATTGTTCGCGCGTAAGTATACGCGTGCGCGCGTTAGTGCGCAGAAAGGTAGCGCGCTTATGCGCAACGTTTGCGCGCGGCTACGCTAAAATAGACAATGGTATAAGCGTCTTTGACTTGAAATCATAAATCTTGTTTATGTGCAGGATTGACGAAATTAAAATAAAAGACTCGATCAATTGCTCAATATTCCAAACTTTTTAGCCCTTTGTGTTAGTTAAAGGATGTTTGTGATCAAAATAATTGATGTGGAATATAAAGCAAATAATCACCTTTGGTTTTAGGCGATGGCAAACTATCACTTCCTCGGCGATCTGAATGTATACGCTATCTTTCCTCAGCTTCGCTTCGGAAAGATAGCTACATCCAGATCGCCTCGGAAGTGATAGTTTGTCCCATCACCTTCACCAACGGTAATTATTTGCTTATTATATCCCTCATAAGATCGTTTTACCATTGTATTTGACAAATGATAGTTTTGGACAACACGCGCAATCCCCGCGCAAACTATGTGACCGGGCTGTTAGCAAAAAATTAACACTAAAGTTCGTTACGCGGTCGTTCCATAGATCATGTGTTTAAGCAAAATGCACACGCGATCAAATTTGTGCAGTACTCTATGGCGCACACGTTCTAGTCACGTGATTGACATTGCTGGTAAAAACTAACACCCTGGGAAGAAGAACGCCAAGACAGCCAATAAGCACATCCGTGGGAGCGCTAGCACGCATTCATCGCGTATGTGCGCAGTTGCTGCCACTCAGTTTTGCGTCTTGTGATTGTGTGCGCAAAATAACAATGACTTTAAGCGTATTAGATGCGCCGTGGTTCTGGAGGCTCATACTGGCTTCTTTAATGTCGATTGATTTTTATATCAAAATTTACAAGCGATTTTATGAAATATTCAGAGATTATCACTTTATTTTGCTATAAGCTGAACACAATCACTGATATTGATGAGTGATATAAACAACTAACGAATGTGCTTGATTGTGATAGGGCAATCTATTACCTCGGTGGGCTCAAAATGACTATTACCCTCAGCTACGCTTCGGGTAATAATCATTTTGAGCCCACCTCGGTAATAGATTTGACTATCACAAGAAGCCCATTCGTTAGTTGTATACTGTCACTGTTGAATGACACTGAACAAATCAAATAATACTTGTTGGAGACACTCAAACTACACTATTGATACATCTCATAAACTTATTTGGCTGTCGTAATTGGCCGACACAGTACTTACACTAACCAATTATTTTACAGCTATATCACTTTTAAATAATGAATGTAATTAATGTAATTTACAAATGTAAATCAAATAATGTATTTCTCTTGCACAGTAAACAAATTTTTTTTTTTCCGTGAAGGCCTATTGTGACGGCGAACCCATAGCCGCTTTGATGTAATTAAGCGTGCCATAGGCACGCGACGTTGATTTTTAACATGGTTTCATTGAAAGCAGCATTCTCGGCAGTTTTTGTGTATTCTTTTTGTGTATTTTTTTAGAGGAACTCGGGAGAGTTTGGTGGTTATGAAGTTCCAATCATCAACTCATAACACTATCAATAACATTAACAAGTATGAACATTTTGCAGTCTTTTGGTTGAGTGGGCAAAGATCGAAGAGGCCGAGAGCGCATGAAAGATAACTTTCAAGCGTACTTTTTCAGTCAACGCGCTCAATCTTTGTTATCACGCGCAACTACTCGCAAAAAATGTATGTTTCTTATTTGAGAGTCGTATACAGCCTAGCTTTCGATCCTAGCAGAATCTTCGTCAGTGCCCTGACGAAGATTCTGCTAGGATCGAAAGCTAGGCTGTATACGACTCTCATTTTATTACATTGGCGATTTTTTAGTAGACAAGCAGTTTTCAGCAGTATTCTCCATATTCATGTTCTTATTTGGTTACTCTTTCGGACGCTCATTGCAGTTTGATAATGTCTTGTTTATGTCATATGACTATCGTAAATCGTGCGAGTGCATAGTTAAGACATACGTGTCTTAACTTTTTAGCTCATTTGCATACGTGTCGTAACTTTCTGAGATACGACTGAGATACGACTCAATGGCGGGAGTAGCACCACTAGCTTGGCTCCCGAAAAAACCACTAAATACTACGTAAATACACACATAGGCGCCGGAGAAGTGGGGGGGGGGCAGGGGGGGGCGGCCCGCCCCCCCCTCCCCCCCCCCCCCCCCAATCCAAAAAGTGGGGGGGCAAAACGCGTTTTTGCCCCCCCAAAAAGCCCCCCCCCCCCCCCCTCAAAAAAGGAAGGAAAAAGAAAGAAAGAAAGAAAAAGGAAAATAACAAATTAAATGTATTAGCCAATAATTCTCACGTTTAAAACTGAGTTATTCATCCATTTAAAATTTTCGCCGCGCGCTTCGCGCGCAAACCCTTTTATCTCAGTTTGTTGTGTAACTTGCATTTGGTACCGTCTGGGGTGGGTTTTTCTGTACCGGTCCACGTACTTCCTGTGTAGGCTATTATTGCTCTGTTGTTTGTGCGACGTGTACCAAATCGCACCATTACAAGTAAATAAATGCAAAATCTTCCCCGTGGGAGGGGGATACCCCCTCCCAAACCCTTGTCCTCTGGCTCTGCTCCAGCCTCGGTCGCTTCGCTCCCTCTGGACTCATTTTTAGTTGTAAGCTATGATGTTGGATCATACAAATGTGGCATATGGTTTATGTTTTTATGCCCCAGATTGCACCATTTCAGGTATAAAAATGCAAAATCTTCCCCGTGGGAGGGGGATACCCCCCTCCCAAACCCTCCCCCCTGGCTCTGCCCCAGCCCTCGGTCACTTCGCTCCCTCGGTACTCATTTTTAGCTGAAAGTATATGATGTTGGATTATACTTAATGTGGCATATAGTTTATGTTTTATGCACCATTTCAAATATGAAATGCAAAATCTTCCCCGTGGGAGGGGGATACCCCCTCCCAAACCATCCCCTCTGGCTCTGCCCCAGCCCTCCGTCGCTTCGCTCCCTGATCGGTTCTCATTTTTAGCTGAAAGTTATGATGTTGGATCATACAAATGTGGCATTGGTTTATGTTTTATGCCCCAGATTGCACCATTTCAGGTATAAAAATGTAAAATCTTCCCCGTGGGAGGGGGATACCCCCTCCCAAACCCTCCCCCTCTGGCTCTGCCCCAGCCCTCAGTCGCTTCGCTCCCTCAGGACTCATTTTTAGCTGTAAGCTATTATGTTGGATCATACCAAATGTGGCATATGGTTTATGTTTTATGCCCCAGATTGCATCATTTCAAGTATAAAACGCAAAATTTTCCCGTGGGAGGGGGATACCCCCTCCCAAAACCCTCCCCCACCTGACTCTTCCACAGCCCTCGGTCGCTTCGCTCCCTCGGGACTAATTTTTGGCTGTAAGTTATGTTGTTGGATCATGTTTGTATGCACCAGTTTGCAAAATTTCAAGTCCAAAATGCAAAAGCTCCCTTGACCGTGAGAGGGGGGGGGGGGGGGGGGGGGGGGGAGGAGGGAGGTTGGCAACCCTGTGAGTGTGGTCGGGCATGAGCCCCTAAAGACATAAATCGTGAGCCCCCTTCGGGTTTTGCCCCCCCCCAATCCAAAACTGCTTCCGGCGCGCCTGAATACACATCAATTATAAAATGGACTCCAACAAGAACAAGCGGAAGGAAACTCCAGGATATAATTTGCGGAATGCTAGTGTCAACAAGTCTCACAATGGAGGTAAAAACCGAGAAGATACCGCCTCAAATTCATCAGAAAATGGCGCCATATCGCCTCGCAGCGGGTATGGACAACAGTGGCGTTAATCGCGCCGGCCGACCGGCAGGGCTGGATTCAAGCCCGTCGCTCGATTCTGCGGACATGATTGACATTAGCTCCGACCTGAATGGGATCAGCGAACACAGACAATGTGCACAAATCGCCAGTACATATTCCATCCGCTCAGCTGCCCAGCGAATTGTACACGTTCATGACTGAAATGAAACGAATGTTCGGTGACCTGGCATCATAAGTAAACCAGAAAACTCGATCGTGTTGTCAATGACATTTCAGCGATAAAAAATGATCTTGAGATAACAAAAAGAACTGTATCGGAAATGGAAGCAAGCCTCACTACAACATCCGACCGACTAATTTCAATCGAAAAGGAAGATTTACCTCGATTGCGAGACCAATTGCAGAGAAAACTCGACGAACTCGAGGTCCAAGTCACACTTGCGGAGATGCATAATCGGAAACAGAACTTGCTCGTATACGGTGTGCCTGTTCCAACCAATCCCAACGAAAACGTGATGGAAACGATTCAGCAAGTATTCTCCAAGCAGCTGAACATATCCAGAGAGGAAGCTTCACGGATTCCAGTGGTCAACGCGCACCGTCTTCCCCAGCCCCGGCGTGAACATGGTGATGGTTCTCAGTCCCATCCCCAGCGGTCCTCAACCTCCTGCAATCATCATAAGATTCGCCCGCATGATGGACCGAGATCGGCTACTCCATTCAGGCGCGCCGATTCCACCGAAAACAACAATGCATTGGGGGGGGGGGGGGGGGGGGGCAAAGCATTGTTCACAAACAATGCTCGCCCCCCCCCCCCCCCCCCCAAATGCATTGTGTTTTCGGATGGAATCGGCACCAGTGACTCCATTCCTACGAGCATCGACCTCGCCGACAACCAGGACCTCCAGGCAGTGATGCAAACGACACCTCCTCGCAGTTTAACAACATCAGCATCCGCACTGATCTTACTACCTAAATGAAGCGAGAGAGGGGGAGATTGGCATCAGTGGCATACGACCTGAGGAAAACCTATCAACGAGGATCAAAGTTGTCGGAACTAAAGTTCTGTTACAAACCAGAAAGGACAGTCAGAAACGGAGGTACACAGGACCCATGGATCTTCTGGTCAGGTCAGTGATGACAACGGGTGAGCCTAACAAAATAACTCTTGACAAAGGAGACAATTTGAAACAATGAAACTCATGATTCCCAAAACATTTTTGTTTGTAGTTGCTGATTTTACTTGAAGTTCATAATTTCAATAGACATTTATATATATAGGCATACATGACCACCTAGTCAAAATTATTCGAAGTCTATAGATTGTATTTGGACATGAATATGAACACCATGAACATTATGATTAGATTGATTTATTTTCTAGTTTCATTACTCACGTGATACTAGACGGACATTATCCCTACACAGAAGGTCTTTACCTTTATAAAGTGTATCGTATTAAATTGATGTCATTCATTTTTGTTTACTTTTTTATGTTTATACTATTTTTACTTTGACTTTATATAAATCGAAAATAAGGAATGGAAAAATGGAAAATAGCTTTTTGTGTGCCAAGGTGTACATGGAAGGCTTTCTTTAGTAATGCATTATGATTTTGTCGAAACGTCTTTTTCAAATGTTATAGCGAGGGAAAACATGCTTTTAAGAATTAAGTTTAATATGCTATTTTATGCTATTATCATTTTAAGAAAATAAGGGATAATTGTTATTTGTTTAAATAAGCATGGTAAGAATGCATGCACAATGTAATT